>JAQZBX010056067.1:0-18263 GCA_029593785.1 Cabassous unicinctus
TCTTTTTTTTTTTTTGAAGTGGCAACATTGCTGACCTAGAAATTTAAAAATTCTGGCTTCAAGCCCTGGACCTGTTGGGGTATGGCCTTAGGTACATGACTCAAGCCCTCTGCTGCTCAGTTTTCCCATCTGTAAAACAGAGTTAAGACCAGCTGGCCTCCCTGCTTAATAAGAGAATCAGATGAGCTCAAGTGAAAACTGCTGTGCTGAAGGAACCGGAAAGGAATTCGTAAACCTGTGAAGGGCCAAAGGATCAGGAGGGATTATTATTATTATTATTACTGCTATTGTTATTATTTGCAGACACATCAAACAGCCATTGTCTAACTCTCTCCTGCCTTCTGCACAAGCTTCAGTCTGCACTCCCACCCATGTGTATCTTGAGCTAAGGTTTTTTGCCGTCCCTCTAAGGAACCCAGTTTCATCCTTGTAGGTTTTTCCGAAGCAGGATTTGCACGAGTGGCGTGTTTTCTTAAATATTTATTTTGCAGGCCATTTACTTGGCACGGCTATTTTTACAGTGAGTAAGGAGCAAGTCTAAAAATAACTGAGCTCATAACCAGATCGGTTCTGCATTTGACATTTACGTGGAATTCATTTGCATCTCATTTGTTCGCCTTTCTGTTTAACAGGTAGAATGTAAGAAAGCCCAGCCGAAAGAAGTCATGTTCCCACCTGGGACAAGAGGCCGGGCCCGGGGACTGCCTTACACCATGGATGCTTTCATGCTCGGCATGGGCATGCTGGGTGAGTCTGGGCGGGTCACCGGGGACCAGGGAGAGCTTTGGAGGCCTCTGTCCCCAGCTGGGTCTCCTAGCAGCAGTGCGGCATCGGGCAAACTGCTACACCTATCTGACCTTCAGTCTCCCCATCTGTCGGTGAGGATGGTAATACCCGCCTTGCAGCATCCTGCCCCGTGCCTGGCTCAGAGGAGATGCTTGATGTTATTTTCTCTCCTTTCCAACCCCTTCTTTAAAAGAAGGAAAAGTCACCCCCTATTCCCCAGCCCTCTCTGCTAGGTGTAAGTTCTTAAAGACCCGAGCACGCCTGACCCGCTTAAACTTGTGTGGGCTTAAAATTTGGTAGAGGAGGGAAGTGGTGAGGGAGGGTAGGTGATAATCCTGTCTCTTTAAATGATTAACATTTTTCTCTTGGGATATCAAAATTTGCATTTAAATGGATGTTTTAAATAGCCTGTTTTACTCTTTATTTGCAGAAAAAAAATGATAAAAGACAAAGTATGTTTGGTCTGACTAAAAATGATCTCTCCTGGCTTTTAGAGAAATTGAGTTGCATATTATGCCCCTCTCCTTAAAGGTATCTCTGTCCGTCCTGCGTAGATAATTGAAAATCTTACTGCTTAAATGGCATGAAAGATGGAGAAAGCAGTGGATATGCGTAATGGTGTGGGTCGCAACAATAATTAGAAATTTCAAGGCGAGAGAACGGTATTTTAGTGCAAGTTATTGTGTGTCCGGAAAATACTAATTAAATGGGATAAATGGTAGTTAATGGTAAAATTCCATTCAGGCACATGATCTGTCTAGTTTTAATGGGTTTTCTTTCGGTTTGGCTAAGAGTCCCTCTTCTATATTGTTTGATAAGCTCTTTATGTATTTTCAAATCATTCCTGGCTTAGTTTTAAATTTATAAAACTTTTCTTGGTCTTAAAAAGAACTGTATCTCCTTGTCTGAGGAAATAACCAGGGCAGGTAATGTTATTTTGAGGAACTGGAAAAACAGAGATGACATGAGAATCCTAAAAATGGCCAAGATGTTAATTTTTCTCAAATTATTTTTTTAAAGTGTAACAGTTTCAAATAAGCATCCCATTGTAATTTTTAAAAAACTGGCCGAGTGATTCTAAAACTTACTTGGAAGAGGAAACACATGAGAATAAATAGCAAAATGTTTAAAAAAGAGAAATGAATAAAGAGTAGTTTGACCAAATATCAGACTATAGTATAAAGCTACAATAATTAAAGTAGTATGGTAAATGGAAATACGCCTGTTCATAGAAAGGCTTAAAGAGCCCAAGCTAAATATGTTTATATATAAGAGTATAATTACCATGAAGGAGTAACTTAAAACAATGAGGGAGAAGGGAGAATTAGTTACTGGTTAAGACAATTGATTAGCTCTTGCTTTAAAAAAGTAATTATTAAAATCACGCCCTAAAGAAAAGGAGTCGCGCCATTACCCCCTGCTGGGCTTTTGGAATCTTGAATTTAAAATATTGAGTGTTAAGGGTCTAGGTTTGCATAAATTGGGGGCTTTTTAGGATCCGGATCTATCTTGGCCACTCAAGCCCTGTGTGGCCTTCAGGAAGTGCTCCCACGTTTCCGAGTCTAGCTTGTTAGCCTTTGCAAACTGGGAAGACTGAACTGGTTTTTCATCAGGGAGAAGCAGAGGTGTAGACCAAATCCCAGCTCAGCTCATGTCATTTGTCACGGAGCATAGACCAGAGGGGGACACGGTGGTTTCCTAATGGCAGCCCAGCGAGGGGAGGGGGCGTTGAACAGCAGATAGTCTTTGAGCACCAGCAGTGTGCTGGGCCCTGAGCTAGCAGTGGGGATACAGACCTCACGGAGCTTGTGGTCTAGTGTGAGAAGTCACCGAACAGCTACTCACGCAGATAGGTAGCTCACTGTAGCAGAGGTAGGGGTGTCATGAGAGCGTCTAATGAGGAGCCTAAACTAGGCTGAAGAGTCAGGGAACACCTCCCTGTGGAGGCGACCTTTCAGCTGGGATCGGAAGGATGAGCAGGAGTTAGGCAAAAGCATTCCAGAGTGGGAGCAGCCTTGGGATGCCATGAACCTAGTGTGGAATCGTGAGAGTCCACCAGCCTGGCTGGGGAGAGTCCAGCAGGTGGGGTTTGTGTGAGGAGGAGGGACTCCGGGATTAGGCTTGACCACCTCTGGTGGCAGACACCTGTGGACCTCTCTTGAGAGCCACTTCTGATGGGAGTCTCTCCCATTAGTGGGAGGGTGTGGTCCCTGCACTTCTCCAGACCCACACGAACCAGTTGGCGCGAGCTTCTGGAGGGATGGATATGTGAGGAATGCCAGGTGTTTAATCGTCCACTTCAGTTTTCCTGTCCTCTCATGTTTCAAGTTATGGCTTTCCCAGCCACAGTAAAGAAGTAATTATTAGTTAAAAATATCGTCTGTTGTGGTTAAGAGTCTCTTAGTTCTTGAGTTATAACCTTCCCTAGCAAATGATTTAGCTACTCTGTCCTTCAGTTTCCCCATCCATAAAATGGGGATAATAACCTCACTTCATGGAGTATTGGAGGATAAATGGAACCATACTGAAAGAGAAGTGTCCAGCAAATGGTGTATTTCATCAAACCTGAGAGACTTACTAGTAAGGTGCACTCTCTTAATTTATGTACCATTCAGAAAGGGGGAAAAAGTTGCTACTTAAACAACATGATCGCATCGACTGTCAGATAGCTCCCACTTCTGGAGATGTTAAAATGTGAAAAAAATGTTTGTCTTCCAATCAACAAAATAGAGCAGGATGCACCAGGAGATTTTATTAATAAGGTGTCGAGGAGCTCTGGGCAAATCATCACACGAGTAGGCCACAGTGACAGCAGCCTTTTCCTCGCCTCAAAACACGTCCCAGGAGGCTTGGATTCGCCTTGAGTTGCCAGGTCCTGACAAAGATGTGTGTGTTGAGTTCCAAGCCTCACCAGACCCTGGCCCCCCTGAATTGCCCAGCCTTTTGGTCAGGCCATCCAGATCCCTGCTGATACGGGGCCCCCTGAGAGGTCCCCAAATGATACCCCAGCCAGGAACCCACCCAGCCTGCGGTCCGGGCAGAAGGGTAAATCAGGAACGGTACCCAGGGAAGAACTCACCATCTCATTGGCTGTTGGCTCCCCAGCCAGACCAGAGCCTCCTGCTGAGCCTTCTCTGATGCAATTCCGGTGCTGGAGAGAACCGGAAAAGTCCCCGGGCTGCCCTGGTTTCACCTGTCGGCACAGCTTGGCACCCTGGCCTCTGGACGCTAGGCAAAGAGAGTGCCAGCTGCTGGCACTGAAACCCTTACTCTGACATCCACGGCTCTTTCCCCTTTTCTTCTTGCTGCTGCTCTCTGAAGTGGTGGTGTGGCACCAGGAGTCGTCTGATCCTTTGGAACAAATGCCTGACACGTCCCCCAGTCACCTGGGTCACAGTCTCTGTGGTGCATCATGCCTGCAAGTCGACCACCATCACCAACATTTTGGCTGATGAACTTGGCTCACACAGAAAAAAATTATTAAAAAATATATATTAATGAATGAAATGAAATGTAGTGTCGGTGACTTAAACTTCTATTGTTTAAAGATAAGAAAGATATATAGCACTTCCGACAGGTTTTAGAAATGAGACTTTGAACCATTAAAATTTTTAAATTCATTCATTCAACAAACATTCATTGAGTACCTACTAAGTTCCAGGCACTGTTCCAGATGCTGAGAGAACCAAGTCTCTGATCTCAGGTAGCTGACATTCTCGTGGCAGGTGGGGTGGGGGTGGGGTGTCTCAGATAATAAACAAACTGGTCTATAATATCCCTTAAGAGTGTCTCCATACTTTGGGAGGTCCCATCAAAGGGAAGCTGATGAGCTCATAGTTGCACAGTTATTCTCTTTTTTTTTTTTCATTTTTGTTTTTTTATTTGAGAAGTTGTGAACTAAAACAATCATGCATACGATACAGGATTCCCATACACTGCCCCACCACCAACACCTTACATTGTTGTGACACATTTGTTACAAATGATGAAAGAACATAATATTACTGCTATCTATAGTCCATAGCTTGTATTTGGTGTATTTTTCCCACAAACCATCCTATTATTAACACCATGTTTTAGGATTGTATATTTGTTATAGTTCATGAGAGAAGTTCTTATATTTGTTCTGTTAACCAGTCTTTCACCCACCACATGATTCACTGTGTTATATGGTCCCTGCCTTGTATATTCTATCCAAAGTGTACACTCAGTGGCTGTCAGTTTCATCATAGAGTTGTGCTGTCATCAGCTCAGTCCACTTCAGAACGTTTTCATTACTCCAAAAGGAAAAAATTCCATACCCTCTTATACCCTCTGTAATTGTCAGGGATCTCTAGGGAAATGATAATCAACAGGAGATATCTGTCAATAATAGGAGACTTTTTATAAGAGTCTCTCACATGACCGTGGGGATACACAAGTCCAGGTTCTGCAGGCAGGCTGCAAGCCAGGGGCTTCGATGAAAGTCCAGTTGAAGGTCCTTGATGAGTTTCCGGAAGATGGTGGCTGTCCAAAGACAAGCTGGGAAATTCTCTCTGAACGTTGAAATCACTTCCTCTTTTAAAGCAGTCAACTGATTGGATAAAGCGTCACTCATTGCTGATGGCAGTCTCCCTGATGGATGTAGATGTAATCAACTATCTATGCAGTAAACTCACTGGTGACTAAAGTCCATAAATGACCTTGTTTTACAGTTAGCCCAGTGCTTGCTTGACCAAACAACTGAACACGATTACCTGGCCGAGTTGACATATTAGCCTAATCATCACACTCTCCCATTATTGACCCTTAGCACTGATAATAGTACCTTCTGTGCCCATTGCTGTAAAAATATTACAATATTACTGTTGGCTATAATCTATACATTACATTAGTTGTAATTTTCCATGTATCTCCATATTCTTAACACTTTATAATAGAGAAACATTCCTGAATTTGTGCTATTAACCACCGAAATCAGTTACGCAGTTATCCTCCAGCTGTATTTCAATTGACGTTAACCCCCCTACACCACCGCTTTCATCTACAACCACAAATCAGCAGTGTTGGTTATACTCACTCTAGTGTGCTACCATCAACCCTAACCATTTCCCCACATTTACAGTTCCCCTTGTTAAACATTCTACACACATTCAGCCTCAGCTCCCCCTTCTTAACCCACATTCCATCTCCTAGTAACCTGTACTCTTCAGTAAACTCCATGAGTTTACTCATCGTATTTAGTTCATATTAGTGAGACCATACAGTATTTGTCCTTTTGTGTCTGGCTTATTTCGCTCAACATAGTGGCCTCAAGTTTCATCCTTATGGTCACACACATCCCAAGTTCATTTCTTCTTACAGCTGACTAGTGTTCCATCGTATGTTTATACATTTTGTTTATCCGGTCATTGGTTGACGAGCACTTGGGTTGAGTTATTCTCTCTTGAACTCTTGCTGTGGCTGCAGAGGTCCTTGGAGGAAACCTCCATCAGTTTTGGCTTCAGGCTTCACAGCCTTTGACACAATCAGGCCCACTTGGAGTTCCTTAAAAAGAATGTAGGAGAGAAGAGGAGGACTCGCCACCTTGGAGCTAGACAAAATCATCGGAGACCCTTAGAAAAGGTCTTTGCAGCCAGTCAACATTGTTCCTCTACTTTGCAGCAGCCAAGAGATGCCCACAGTTAATCCAGCCTCGATGCAGTCGAAGTGCTTCTGTTTTCCTTAGTGAAATGGACTTAATAAAAGTAAACGCATGATTAGTGTTCCTGTGTTTGCTCCCTGTTAGCTTTCTCTGCCCTCAGCCACAACCTCACTGCCTCTGACTCTCTTGACCTCGCTGGGCACATGCTGTTTATTTAACGTGTCTGATACCAGTGATAGGGAAACTGCATTTCTGAGGCCTTGAAGAAAAGCGTCACCCTGGCAGGCCCAGAAACGGAGTGATGCTGTGGACCAGCTACAGCCCTTAAGCCAAAGGCATTCCCACCCGCACATGCACCGAGAAGTCCACATGAAGACGTGACCCAGAGCTCCCTGTCACTAAGCCCCTGCAGGTGTTATGGCTTAGAACTGATGAGGACCTGGAGTCTGCTGGGATTCACTAGCAGATTGAAAGGAGTTTGGCTGGAACTTAAAGCAAAAGTATTGGCTCATTTGTAGGATTTTTGTGGGATTTTTGGTTTTCCCCAAATACCTGTTTAGGTTATTTCCAAGGAGGTCTCCATTTATTCAGCTCTTTCCTCATGGACAGAAGGAACTCAAAATCTAGATCTTCAGTGCAGCCAAATAGAACATCCTGTCTCCGTGCTGCCAAACACAGCAGCCACTAGCCACGTGTGGCTATCGAGTGCTTGAGATGTGGCTCATGTCACTGAGAAACTAAAGGTTTTTGTCTCATTTAATTGTAATTAAGCTTAAATGCCACACATGGCTAGTGGCGATCAAACTGACAACACGCATCTAGAGGGGACCCGATGGCTCGGGACGATTATGAAGGCCGAGCATCTTTATGGCCTTTGGCCTTCGCGCCCTGGCCTGGGCTCTTGGCACTTGGCGCTGTCTGTATGCAGACCTCACAGCACCAACGTGGGTACACCATGCAGCAGACGCTTCACATGCTGACAGTTCCTCGGCTACACGGCCCTTGTCTCTTTCAAGTCAGGAGTCTGGTGGGAGCAGTTTTCTGTCACTCTGAGTAGCTGAGTAATACAGCCCGGGAGAGATGAGTCATGGACCCATCTGGAATGCAAACATCTTCTAGGGCTGGGGCAGGGATCTAGAACCACAATTCTGAGAAGCCTGCCAGCTTCCCCAAGATGGGGTTCAGGAATGAGTTGACTGGCAAACCGAAATACTGTTGTTGATTTCTGATTTTTGCTCCCACAGTAGAAAGCCTGTCTGTAAGAATGGCGGTCATCCAGGCAGAAGGCTTGTTTTTTTTTACTTTTAGTGACAAGAGATAATTTCTGTGGGGTTGATCAGACATCCAGGGTACTGGAGCAAATAAATTGTGCAGTGGCCAGTGCGGGAGGGGCCCAGCTGCTAATGGAAGTGGTGGCGGGGTCATCCCGCCATAATGTGGCTTGATGGGGCACCCGTGTGGCTCTGCTGTAATGTGCTATTGATATGCAGCCAGCCAATTTCCCCTGTGTGGCTGGGGCTGTGAGCCGTTAGAGCAGAGCTGGGCTTCACAGCAGTAAATGAAGAGGAAAATTGAAGTAATGTTGTATTATAAATTTTTTATTTCATCTGCCCAACCTAGAGAATGTTCAGCAATGGGGCTGAAGATAAGAGCCCCCACGCTGGCAAATGCCAAATTCTCATCTTTGCTGTTGAGATGATAGGAAAATGCCCAGGAAGGTTGGGGTGAGGCCCAAAGTTGGGGTGAACTTGACCGTACTTTCCTTCCTTCTGGTTGGAGACTTGCCGATTTGCCAGGAAGAAAGCAGATGTAACTGCATCGTGCAGGGAGGGCCTTGACATCCCACCCCCGCCCATCCCCAAGGGAGTCTGGAAGGTGACACATTGGCTTACGCTTTTGCTGTCAGATTAACACTAAAATATTTAACACCCCCAGAGCTGAAGTTAAAAGCCAGTGAGTCATTTTTCATCAGGAAAGCCCCGTAGGCAGTAGTGATTTGGTTGTTTGCATATAATCCGTTTATCAATATGGTTGAAATAATGGTATAAGAAAATCCTAGTGGTGAAAGATCTGATTTGATAACAAATGATTAGTCTGGAGGAGAATTGAACTGCCCAGCCACGAAATAAATACCAAGGAAGGAGCCAGGGTGTGTGTCTACTTCAGGCACCCAAGCCCTGGTCTCGGCCTCTCCTCCTCTCCTCTCCCCATCAGGTTCCAGAGCGCAGCATTGCCCTTGGGTCCTGCTCCCCAGTTAGTAGTACAAAGCTCTTGGGCAGCCTTCTGCCGATGAGGCAGCACCATGGTGCTGGATGGAAAATAAGCACACAGGGAAGGAGCGGGTGCCAAGACTCTTACAAGGTAGAGATTCAATTGGCCAATGAGTTGCAACTGCAAATTTGAGAAGGCTCTAGCTGAAGGGAGGGAAAGGAGCCACAAAGCTGGGCTCAGTTGAGAATCTGGGAATATCAATCTCAAGGGACACCCCCTCCCCCAAGACTTACTGCAGGTGGTGTGACTCAGGCACAGAGAAAAGAGAAGGCCCCCACAGGCACGGCGTTCGGTCAGAGGCAGGACTGGAAGCTGGGTCTCCTGGGTCCAGTCCAGCAAGTGTCTGACCTGGGTCTGACAGCAGGTCACTAATCGTGGGCAGGAGCTGCGACACCACAGGGGAGTGAGGGAAAGGTGTCCTCTCTCTGGACCTAAGGCATGAAAGCCCTGACCAGGCAGTGGGAAAACAAGAAACAAGCAAACTCGGACTCGCAGTGCCAGAGTATAGACAAGATGGAACTTAGTAAACGACTCTGTTCCCTTAGGCTTTACTTGCAGGGTCAGACAATGCTTGGTAACGTGCAAATCCACTGAGAAGGTGGATAATGAGATCCAAGTGATCATGTTTAGGAATGTGTTTTAAAGGGCTCTGTAGAACCCCAGAGACACGAGAGCGGACACCACTCAAGTGACATCTCACATGTGATTTTGTAACGGAAGTGGAAGGCCAGGGTAGCAGCAAGACTTGCCTGCAGGGTTCCTTGCACCCCATGCCTAGCCCAGCAGTAGCCTCCACAAGAAGCCCACAGTTAACTGATAACCCTCTAGTGTAAGGGCTACAGAGACAGGTGCCTGGGTTAAAAAAACAAAAAACAAAAAAACCGCTATGAAACGCCCCATCAAGACACGGGGCAGCACAGAGCTTCTGGGTTTGGGCCACGCTTCGTCTTAACACGTTTTAACGCCTCCAGTCCCCTCGCCGTTCCTGGAAAGCCTCGTAAAGCACTTGCCACCCCAGAGAGTGTCCGTGCTGTGGACATGGGCTCCTGGGACCCCACCTCCTCTGGGCCATGGCTCAGTAGGCCACCAGGTGTCTTCCAAAGGCACAGGGTCAGCCCCGAGCTTTCTTCGCCACTGAGCTGCGACTCCTGAGCGCCCATCGCTCTGTCTGGCGCGGGCGCCGCTGTCCCCCTGCCTTGGGAGGAGGCATTACAAGGACTTTAATCTCATACTGTCAATAGCTTTAAGGTAAAGTACATTCAGGGTAAGCTCTCCAAATGTCAGAGCTGGGCGCAGGCCCTGTGTTTGGTGCTAGCCTGTGGCATTTACTCTGCGGGTTCAGAAAGGTGCGTGGGCTTTTGGTGGGGGGGGGGGTGTCTGGTGCCCAAATATGGGCTAATTACCAGCAAGCTGACAGCAGTGCCCTCAGCCAGGGGAGCAAGGTGACTCTGGCCCTCACGGGAGAAGGAAATGGGCTCAGGCTGGTCCTCGGCTCCACCCTCCCCTGGGATTTTACCCCGGATCCCAGGCAGCTGTACTGATGGGACTCTGCTCTTCTCTCTGTGTTCAAGGCTACCCCAATTTTGTGGCGACCTATGGCCGCGGCTACCCCGGATTTGCTCCTAGCTATGGCTATCAATTCCCAGGTGAGTGTCTTCGTCTCCCAGGGCTTTGGAAACTTGGGAGGTGGGCTGCATTTGAGGGGAGGTGGGAGGACCCCCAAATGGAAGGCAGCTCATACTAACATTCATTTAAGAAACAATCTCTATGTGCTGAGTTTCAAATCCACTTAACTCCAGGGTCCAGAGGCAGCTCAGAGGTTCTGAGGAACTGACATCTTTCATTGGTGGCTGGGTATTTGAGAGTGGCAGCATTTAAAACTGAAAGGGAAAGAGCTGAAAGCAGGAGGCCGTCCTCCGCTCACCCTTGTTATTCTGAAGACTGTCCCAGGGTCTTTGTCATGGGGGACTGAACCCTAGGCTCAGGCCTTCCTCCCTCCCTGCCCTCCCCCCGCTCCTCACCTTCCAGCCCTGATGTCTGCCGTCCTCCCTCCCCTCGCCTCCCCTGCTCCAGCTCACTCCTCCCGGCTCTCACTCCGGTGCCCCCTGGCTGCATGTTGGCGTTGTGTTGTTGGGGGTTGGTTCGGCTCCACCTAGCTGGCAGGCCTGGGACCCCCGCCCCAGAGGAGCAGACAGGGTAGGCGTGGCCTTGGACGACAGGGGAGGAGGGGCTTGCTGAAGGGGGTGATGCTTCGTGGGGTCTGCTGTCCCCTGAGACCAGCCAGCCTTTACTAGACATGGAGGATGGATGAGAATACACTGGGGTGCTTGGCAGTGTCTCTGTGGCAAAGGACAGCTGGGGTCCCTAGAGAGGGTTGGGAGTGGGGTTTTGTCCTCCACAGGCTCTGCTGAGGGAGGAGGCCCCTCAGGAAGCTGGGCGTCAGGTAGGTTTCCATCCCGGTGGGTCTTCAGAGGCCTGGGAGCGCCAGGGCCTGAGAGAACCAGGGAGCAGCAGAGCAAAGAGACGGCCCTGGAAGGGGGTGGCTCTGAAGCTAAAGAGCAGGGGGCAGGCAAAAGGGTACGTGAGGCATCAGGCTGGCGTTTGGGGTGGAGGAAGGCCGGGGGCAGTCAGGAGGCACTGGAGGGGCTTAGAGCCAGGCCCTGTGGTGCATGGCTCCCCCAGCCAGCGGCGAAGCCCTGCGCCCTTGTCCTGGCTCCTACACCCGCTGGCTGAGTGGCCATGATCTCGGTTCTCTGTTCTGTAGAGGAGGGGACTGGGAGGGCTGGGGCCTGAGGTCTGTGAGTGAGAGGGTGAGGGGGAAAGCAGATAAGAAGCGAAATCCAAGATGGAGGAGTGTGGGCGTATGTCCCCTGGGGCCGAGGCAGGTGCCCTGTCTGGGCAGGGCCCTCAGCAGGGAGCCTTCAGGCACCTGCTTTGGGGTGGCCACGGCTCCTCAGCTAAGGAAAGAAAGGAGCATGACAGTAACAACCACCGGAGTAGAAGCCTGCACTGGGGCCGTTGTCCGTGTAGACCACTGCCATTTGCAGATGGAACCTGGAGCACACAGGCAGAGAAACCTGCTCGAGGGGTCCCAGTCGGCAAGGGGCTAAAGGGCCACGGCCTGGCTCCTGACCTCCACGCTCCACCATCTCTCTAGCGTGAACTGTCCATTACGAGAACACTGGGCACGTGTGGCTGCTTAAATTAGGATTTAAATTAGCTATAATTAAAGTAAATGAAAAAATCCCGTTCCTCGGTCACACTAGCCACATTTCAGTTCCTACAGCTACCGTTTTGAACGGTGGAGAGTAGAAGGCATTTCCGTCATCACAGAAAGTTCTACTGGACAGCGCTGCTCTAGAGCATGAAGGAGGAGGTGTGTTACGGCGGCGGTGGCGCCCCTCCCCATGTGCGTGCGTGCACTCCTCTCCCCACAGAGACGGGCTGTGTCACCTCCCCGTTCTCCACCCCTTGCTGTCCTGCTCAGCAGAAGCTGGTGGCAGTTCCAGGGGAAGCTTTTCCTCCCCCACCCAGTCTCCCCCAGCGCCATGCTGCGGATCTGTGCGCTTGGCGCAGCCACCTCTCTTCATAGCCGGGTTGCTACTGCCTCCTCAGCGTGGCACTAGTCCCAGAAGGATAGAGTTGGGGGTCTTATGTGGAGTCATTTTGGGAGTAACAGAGTGGATCCCATGCTAAGGCCTCACCTGTATCTCATCTGCACCAGTCACTGATACAAGAGTGACCATGGTGAGGCCAGGCAGAACAGGGCAGGGCCCCCAGGTGCCCAGCTCTTCACCGTCACCAAGGCTTCAGGAACTGGGGGGCGGGGAAAGAGGGCGGGGTCAAGTGGCCAGGCCCAGTGCCTGTCTGTTTATCACTGTCACCAGCAACTCCAGCCAAATGCTGTCACCTGGGTTTGAATGGAACAGAAATCGGAAATGGACAGACAGGGGCTCTCTTAGCCATCAAACTTCCCATTTCCCCACCCTTTCCATTCACACCCTGGAAGCCTCTTCTTCATCCCCACCAATGGCAAGAAAGGAATTACCAGTGGCCACAAGAGTGAGACTGCCTCGCTCTCGTTAGGAGTTAGGGTGTGGAGCAGCCCTGGGCCAGGAAGACATGGCCCACTGGCTGGATCTGGCTGCCTACCCCTTTTAATGAAGAGCCAGGGTGGTTCCAGAGTTCCACCCCCCTCCCGACCCCACTCCCTAAAGGAACTGTCTCTTGTGGAGTGTTGACTTAGTCTGCTCCTTCTGGACTGTTCCAGATGCCTTCCCAGGCAGCCTGGTGGTTCTAGACCACAAAGCCTAGGCCCCTGCAGTTCCTAGTCAAGAGCTCACGAAGTGGTTGCTCCCTCTAGAACCAAGCTTGACCCCTCCTGGAGCCTTGGCCTCAGGGGTGGGACGACCATGTCAGGGAAGCTTTGGAATATGCTGACATCCTTTACTTGTCGCATGCTAGTAAAGAATGTCTCTGGTGGGTCCAGGGTGTGGAGACCCAGAGCAGGGGCAGGCCACCTCTGCCCCTTCCTCATCCCCATCGGGTTGATTCTGTGGACCCCTCCTCCTGCCTCCTCCTCCCCCTCCCTGTGCCCTGCAAGGCCATGACAGGGGCACAGCTGTCACCACCAAGCAGTCCTGGTGTTTTTTTCTCTGCGGTCTCTCCTTGATGTCATCAGTGTGTGCCCACTCCTCCCACTCCCCACCTCCAGTCCCTCTTAGGACATGTATGGGTTCTGCACCCTTCCTGACCCTTTCAGGATCCATCCTGGCAGGGCGGCTAGGGTAAGAGATACCCAAGCTCCTAGACTGCCGCTAAGTCCCTTTGTGCTGTCTGTTTTCACTCCCAAGCCATGAGTTTGGGCGTCCCCTTTTTAGGAGGATGAAGTCTAATCCTTTACAAAGGGCCTCCTCTCCACCCGAATTCACCTCTCCTCTGAATGCCCATCTCCTCCTCCAGTCAGGGGTGCAGATAGCACTCTCAGCGAGACCCCGTTTTAGCTGCATGATGGGGTTGCAGACATCTCTGGGCCGCAGAGTTGACGCTAAGCAGTCCACCTTCAGGACGCTGTGAGAATAAACGAGATCTTCCACGAGAGGGGCTAGACATCTTTGGATAATTATTTTAGAGTTGTGGGGGACAGGGAGGGGTCCTTTTCTAGAAAGGCTGGGTGGTGACCAGCCACTCTGGATATGGTTCCTTCTTCCCATGCCCTGGCATCCACGGTCTGCCAGCCACCACTGCCCCCCGCCTCCCCCAGCCCTGCCCGCCCCCATCCCTGCTCCTGCAGATTAGTATATGGCCTTGAATTATGATCATCATGACCAAGGGTCTCCCCTCTTTCCTCTCTTTCCCCCCCCTCTGGACTTCTTATTTCAGTTTAATCTGTTAATTTCTGTTCTTATTTCACTTTGCAGACTATTTGCCGATTTCACAGGACATAATTTTTATCAACTAGCTCTTAAGAGAGGCATAAAAATTTGGGGTTTGCTACCATTGCTAGAGAGAGGACACAGTCCCGGCCTGGGTCAGCCCAGCTGCCAGCAGTGTCCGCTGACACTCTGTCCTAGCTGCCGGTTTGAATGAATGCTCTTTTTCTCATTTTTAATTCTTGGAAAAGACTTCACGTCCTCATTGCTTCACCCTACAAAAAATTTTTTTATAAATTTTGTTCCCCAGTCCTCACCCATTTTGCTTCTTGTGTTGTGAACACCCCCTGCCTCCCCAGAATGTAACGGAGCCAGAGGGAAACTTCTCACAAACTGTGTAGAGCCTCCTCAGGGCAACCCAGGAAGAAGGTATCAAATTATTTTACATAATGACCAAACAGGCTTCTTGGGGCATTTCGTGGGGTGTGCTTTGAAGTGCCAGTGGTCCGGAGGGACTGCCATGACATGGCTCAGGGCCCCTACGTCTTAGGACGGACAGTGCCGAAAACAAACACGTGTGTGCCACACACACAGGCTGCTCCATGAATACTAATCTGAAGAAATTAATCTGGAAGAGTAACTCTCTAAAACTGATCAGATCGTCTGTCTCTTGGGGCTGGTCTCTCCGTGGTTGTTGCCATAATAAGCACATCTGTCTTCAAGAAGGGAAAGACTCCCAGGTGCTGCCACGTCTCCGGCACGGTGGGCCCCTTTGTCCCCAGCCTCTCCTCCTGCCAGTGCCGCCCTGGCCTTGAGGCCTCCTGGCCACGGGGAGGACAGGGCCGGAGCACAGAGGTTCCGTCCTGGACCAGGCCCCATTCTGGGGCAGGCATCCGACAGTCACACCCAGAAGGGTTTCTTTTCCCGTGATTCTGAAGCTTCCACGTCCCTGTTTGGATGCCCTGGCTCTCTGGTTAATGCTGTAGAGATCAGGCAGACCTCTCAAGAGTCACCCCTTTGTCTCGGTGCTCATAGTTTGTGAGAAGTGACCTGTGTGCTTCCATTCGATGCATTTGATGTGAGCTGATCCTTACGTTTGAATGTCATTGTCCTTGAGACTCAACATATGCAGTTTTGCTCATCTCATTAAAGATGCTTGATGTAATTAATAATTGGTTAGTTTCCTTTTATTTTCCTGTAGGCTTTTTCATGAGTTTTTGTTTTTTTTTTCCTGAACAATCTGTATGGCTTTTTTTCCCCCCCATATTTTGTTTTGCTATGAATTGCTTTGCTTTGGCGAACTTGTCCTAGTATGCTTCACTCACAAACGTTTTAGCCATTGTGAATTTTCTTCATCTCTGTAAATAGTTCATCTGTGCTTCTCCCTAATGACATTTTATTTTTTTTCCCCTGTAAGCAACTGAGGTAGAAAAATAAATTGTTTACCACGGACATGCTGTGTGCTGCCGTCTCTTAGCCTTACAGTGTCCTGTTCTCGCTCCGGGGGAGGTGACTGCACTAAGTAGCCAGTCCCGATGACAGCCTAATGCAGTTTCTAAAAGCATGCGCGCTCCCCCGCTTCCTCGCGTTCCCTGCGCTTGCTCGAGGGGCTCGTCCTTGAGCAGTGTGGCTGAGCATCTGCACGCGGCAGCTGCACGGGATCGGCCCAGTGCCCCCTCTCTGTCATCACTCCCACCCCCAAGCAAATACGCCACTGGAACATCTGGAACCCCCACGTCTGTGCACACAGGCCTCCACGTGGCTGTGCGTGTGGCTGGGTTTCCTGAGCCCTGGAGCAGTGCAGGTCAAGTGAGGCACCTGCAGAACCATGGAAATGTTGCTGGACTCGAGGCTGGAAGACCTCGTTTCCAGGGCCCGTTTGTCCACTTAGTAGCCGTGTGACCTTGGGCAAGTTTCCACTCTATGGCCTAGGGATGATAATAGTGCCTGGCCAGTCAGGCTGTAAAGAGAAGGAAGTGGGGTGGTATGTGTGTGTGAAAATGCCTTGCAAATGCTATGAAATTGGAAGTTATAGTAGTTGGCATTGAGGTCCTTATTAGGTCAGCTCCGGAGTGGTTTTCCCTTTCTCATCACCCCTGATGGAGCTAGTAGATCTGCTGATGGGAGGAAGGAATTCTGTAGGAGCCACAGGTGAAGCCAGAGTTGCTAGGACTTCCTCCCGCCCTCATGTCCTGTCCTCCTCCTTCCCTTCCTCTCCATTTGCTCATCCTCGGGCACTGGGTTAGGTACCAGGTCCTGGACATGAATAAGACTCACTGCTTATAGTCCAGCCGAGGGAGAGAGAACAAATGGCCAGACCACTGAGAATCAGGGGACAGGTGCTCAGCTAGAGAAGGGGAATTCTCTGTGCCATGTGGGGACAAAGGTGGGCTGCTTGTCCCATATGTGGGGCGGTCAGGAATGGCTTCCTGGAGGAGGAGATGCCAGAACTGGGTCTCAAAGGATCTTGAATTAGGAAGGTGAAAAGGGTAATGAAGTATATCCCAGGCAGAAGAATGACATGTGTAGACACTGAGTCGGGTAATTTTAAGTTTGGATGTGAAAAAAAAAACAATAATGGCCTAACAAAATGTTTCCCTCTCCCATGTAAAAGAAGGCTGGCTGTGGCTCCACAATATCTCCTATCTTTTTGTTCTACCCTCTTCAGCATAAGACCTCCACTTCATGGCTTAATAAGGCTGCTCGAGCTCCAGCCATCCCATACCCATCCTAGGTATCCAGGAAGCTGAAGGGGTTATGAAGAACACACCTTTCCCTTTTAATAACACTTCTCAGAAGTCACACATGGCACTCTGCATAGGGCCTATTGGTCGGAACTTAGTCACATGACCAATTGCAGCTGCAGGCGGGGAAGCTTCAGAAATATCTTTATTCCAGGAAACCATGTGCCCAGCTCAAAACGGGGTTCTGGAGCTAAGGAAGAAGAGTGGAACGGATATTAGGGGACAGTTAGCAATTCCTCTGCCACAAACCTGAGAAAGGAAACACTGGAGTTCCCAGGAATTAGGAGCAGTTCAGAATGTGGGGAGCTCGCAGGAGCATCTTGGGTTGGGGTGGGGGGTAAGAGGCAAGGCTGGAGGGGCAACAAGGACTGAGTCATGGTGAGCCTTGTGAGGCAGGTGGGGGGATTCACATTTGGTCCCCAAAGCATGCGCAAAGCCCTTAGAGGGTTTTAGTGGAGGAGGGCTGTGGCCAGGCTTCCAAGGTCCGTGCTCGGGGGCTGGAGGGGTTAAGGGGGTCAGCAGCTAAGAAGCCACCAGGGTGAGTCTGGAAGAATGTCCCCTTCTTTCTCCACTCCCTCCTCTCCTTCCTGCCTCACCCTCTCTGGGCTCCCTTCCTCTCCCGCCACCTTGGGCTGACCGGTGGCTCTTTGGGGGCCTTTCCACTCTCTGTGGGGACAGCAGGGCTGATATCATTTGGTCCCCCATCTTGCAGCCTGGACCAAAGTCTCGCCTACCAACAGAGGCCTCAGAGCTTGGGGCTCTTGGGGCAGCCAGGAAAGCCAGGCTCACGGTTCAGTGCTCACACCTCCCTCCAGGGACTGTGTGTGTGTGGTGTGTGTGTGTGTGT
The DNA here is from genome assembly GCA_029593785.1 of Cabassous unicinctus. NCBI lineage: Eukaryota > Metazoa > Chordata > Mammalia > Cingulata > Chlamyphoridae > Cabassous > Cabassous unicinctus. Next base: position 17,644 of record JAQZBX010056067.1, read on the forward strand.
GTGTGTGTGTGTGTGTGTGTGTACCACAAGGTGGTACAGAGCCCAAGGCACGGGCCCTTCCCTGGCTGGCTCGGCCTGGACTCTAGTTCTGGAAGTGCCAGTGTATGCTCCTTCTTCTGCAGTGCTGAAAAAACAGGTTTCCTCTCAGGTGCTGATGTTGACTGATGGGTACCAGCTTCCTGGAGCACTGGCTTAGGGATTTTGAGGCCAAGTGCCAGCTCAGCAGAAAGGAGGACTATGATTGATACGAGCTGCCCGCTGTGGTTGCTGGGTCAGGGACTCACGGCCGCTTGCCACCTATTTTGCCTCCAGTCTAATGATGGTTCTTTGGTGCCAGTTGACTTTTGGTCTCTCTAAAGGATAGTCGTTCAGAGTTTCACCTGGGGGAGGGGGGAGGGAGTGGTCCAGGAGAGGTGGCATAGCCAGGTGTACATTCCCTCTGGAGGAGAAACCTCTGCAGCCATCATCAGTAGGGGATGCTGCAAGGTAAGCTTTAGTGAAGTCTGTTTTTTAAGCACAAAGTCTCAGTAATGTCTAATCTGAGGGGTGTGGCTTGAATGTGGAAAGCAGAGTGAAAAAAGCCCAAGAGGGATGTGGGTGTAGCTCAGTGGTTGAGCGCC
>JAQZBX010056068.1:0-18273 GCA_029593785.1 Cabassous unicinctus
AAACTGGTCCTTTCCTCTGGGCATATTAGAGTGTATTGGATTCAGAGGTTTTACTTTTACTGGATTAAATAATGATTAAGGCTTTGATTGGGCCACGTCAGTGGGACATTCAGTCCCTGCCCAATTGGTGGGCAAGGACTCACAGAGAAACTGCACTGCAGAGAAGGGAGTTGGAGTTTTTGAGCTGGAGCCCTGGGAAGTAAGCACATAGAGGAACTTGGTCGTGAGGAAAGAGAAAAGGCCCCAGGAAGAGAAACAAGCCATTTGCCTGATAGTATACAGCTGGCCTTGTGGAGATAGCAGAAAAGCTGAGCCCAGATAGAAGCAAGCCCTGGAAAGAGAGGAACCCAGGAGCCTGAACCCTCATGGACATTGACAGTCATTTTGCTCCAACTCTTGGCAATAGAGTTTGGTGAGGGAAGTAACTTACGCTTTATGGCCTGATAACTGTAAGCTTCTACCCCAAATAAATACCCTTTATAAAAACCATCTGATTTCTGGTATTTTGCATCAGCATCCCATTGGTTGGCTAATACATGCATGGTCAGCCAACAATTCTCCAGAGATTTCTTGTTCTTTTGGATAATATTCTAGTTATTGTGTTTCTACTCTTTTTCCCTTTTTCTACATAGTTTTGGTTATTCACACAATGTATTTGTTTCCACACCTTTAACTAAGAGTGCATTTTTAGTAAATGGAAAAAAAAACAACAACACTCAAATAAGTCTGTTCATTTGACTTATTTCTTGTTTTGGCCAAAGTGTCATAGAAGAGAATTTTGAACCATTTAAAATAAAAATCTAGGAGTTTGTTTTTCCACATTTCCACCTTCTTCTGTTACCTGGGAAAAATGAGCATTGGCTTTATGTTTTCCTAGGAACTCATTATTTTCAAACAAAAAGAAACTAGGTCTATATTTAAATCTCTAAAGACTAGTAGATACCAGGGAGCTTTTTATAAAAAAAAAGCACTGCAGGATTTGTGTACGACATCTGTAATTGGCAAATGAAATAATTCGCTTATATCTAAATAATCATTCAGGTAGAAGTGACTAAAAACATTGTGTGTAAGTGTGGAACTTGATGTTCTTGTACCAATTCTCAGAATCAAATATTAACAGTCCATTTGAATGTCAGTATTCAGCATAGTGTAATATGAAATTAAAGACAAACGTAAGCATCTGCTAATGCTTTTCAGAATTATAAAACATTATTTAAAAGGACATTATCTCTTGTGCTTATAATCTTACTATCTAAATGAGAAAAAAATTAATAGCAAAAATTTAGGCAGGCTGTATTATATTCATGTGTTGAATGAAATACTCTCACCAGTTAGTGAATTTCCGAGGTTGTTTGACAGTAACAAGGAATATTGGTATAATTAGAAATTGGGATTGAATTTCAGAGTAAATTCATTTTAATTGCTTACAAATTATGTAATTTTGAACACATTATTTAACCTTTCTGACCTATTGCCTCCTCATCTGTGGGAATAATAAATTATAAAGATTTTCTGAGGCTAAATGACATAATGTATAGAAGTCTTATTATTATTTTCTTTCCTTCCTCTCAGAATAAAAGCATGTCTACATTTCTACCATAAAAATTTCTGCCATGTTTGGGAAACATACTGTTATAAATATTATTCCTGTATACTTATGTTCAGTCTTTCTCTACACTCAAAATAGTGTGCTTCATCGTATAAAGGTCCTACTAGAATCTATTCAGTCACTTTCATTCATACATTTTGAGCTCTCAGAGTATACACCCATGGGGGGAAGTGTTCTCCCCAGGAAGCTGTCCATTTATGTTTAGATGCAGCATTTTCCTTCTCACTGAAATACAAAAGAAGTAAACATAAAGGCAAAATAGATGTTGGCCAAGATAAGACACCTAAGAGGTCACGGACACACATTTTACTCATTTTTTATTGTGTATATATCTTACCAAGGATGGGCATCAGCCTCTGACTTTGGAATTTTACTACACTTTAAAAGGAGATTTGATGTCTTCCTCATGTAACTATACTATTTGCATGAATGAGTATTTGCTAATTGTCAGTGTCATTGTCTTAACGTAATTAATGTTTATTTTTTTAGGACATCACAATGGGGATTAAGAATCTTTCTTTCAATTGGAGACTCAGGGACCCAGCCACTCCCATCTTATAATGCTTCCATATTCATCATGTGGCTTTCAAGATCAATGTGGATGGAAAGGTAGAATTTCGAGTATAAAGCAGGGATTTCATGGATGGGCTGGATATTGTATACATACTTGGCCAACATATCTTTGGCCAAAACCCCATCATGTGGCCCCAACATAACTCCAGGAAAGGCTGGAAAATGCAGGCCTCCTGTGTGCCTGGGGAAAATCATATATTGGATGAAAACATAGCATCATCTCTGATAAACTATCAAATTAGTGTGAATACTCCATGAAGGTTGAGACTGTGTTTCTTGATGACCACTACATCACCAATGTCTTGAATAGAGCTATAACATGTACTCCACATTGTAGAATAAATACTAGCTACAAATAAAAGAGAAGTGTTTGAAATTTATAAATCAATAATATCATTAAGCTGTATTATTTTTTATAGTGAAGAAATCTTTCTTAACTTAGGTTTAACCTAAAAACTGCTTTTTCTTTCCAAAAGCCAAAGGAGTTATCATCCTTGAATACATATCCCAATGAAAGTTAGATGGAGGATGGTGCAACAAACCTCAGCAGATCCAAATGGGATCTACTATTACCTGGGTAGCAGATAGCAAGCATTTTAAAGAGTGAACATCTTTTTGAATATCAGCATTCCATAAATCTGTGCAGATATTTATTTCAGTAGCTAAAGCCACAGAAATGGAGTTAACAAAGTGCCTGATAAAAGGAAAGAGCTATTGTGGAAAAGAAAACATAGGAGAAATCAGAGAACAAAGCAGTAAAATCCTAGAGCTAGTAAGGAAGTTACCTTGTTCAGACTAAAAAAACAAAAAACAGAAAGAATAAAAACTGTCCTACTTGGTTATATGTTCAAAAAAACTAATATCAGAACCACATTATAGTGAACTAAATTTGTTGGAAGATTTGATAATTTCCATAATTTACTTCTTAGTAATTTTTCAAGAATGAATTATGTGAATATTGGGCAGGTGGGTAAAAGGAAGCAGTCTAACAACATTCTGGCATTATCTAGACAAGCTGGACCAAAGTACCACAAATAGAATGACTTAAAGCAAAGGCAATTTCTCTGCTCAGTTTTTGAGGCTAGAAGTCTGAAATCAAGTTGTCAGCAGAGCCTATATCCTCTGAAGTCTAGGTTTCTGGCAGTGGCTTGGCAGCAATCCTTGGTGTTCTTTGGTTTGTGGAATAACTCAATCTCTGCCTCCTTCACATGGTCCTTTTCTTTCTGTCCATCTGTGTCCAATTCTCCAATGCTTATAAGGATACCAGTCCTGTTGGATTAGGCCCACCCTAATCCAGTTTGGGCTCATCTTAACTAATAGCATCTTTAAAGATAATTTTCCTCAATAGGATCACATTCACAGAACTGGAATGGAGTTGGGACTTAAACATATTTTTTTTTCCTCTCCCCCTCCCCACTGTTGTTTGCGCTCACTGTCTGCTCTCTGTGTTCTTTCCATGTCTGCTTGTCTTTTCTTCTAGTCTTTCTCTTTTAGGAGGCACCAGGAACCGATCCCGTGATCTCTGGTGTGGGAAAATGGCACTCAATTGCTTGAGCCACCTCATATCCCTGGTCTGCTGCATCTCTCACTGTCTCTTCTCTGCATCTCCCTTTGTTGGGTCACCTTGCTGCACCAGCTCTCCATGGCATGGAAAGCTTGCCTTTACCAGGAGACCCCGGGAATCAAGCCCACAGCCTCCCATATGGTAGATGGGAGCCCAATTGCTTGAGCCACATCAGCTTCCCTCAACATATCTTTTGAGGGGACACAGTTCAATCCATAACAACAGGTGAATATCCTAATGAATTCACAGATACATAAAATAACTTTACTGAGTGCAGATGGGATTATCCTAAATAAACCTGCCTTTGGAGAAAGATTGTCAGTCTCTAAAATCAGTGCCATTATCTAGAAACACAAAATAAAATCCAGAAATGAGGCCCTTTGCAGAAAAAAATGTAATCTTCAGGATCAATCGCTTTGTGGAACATCAGGAATTTATTGCTAAATCAGAATTTTAAAAATTCTGAATACTTGCTTCGAAAATAGATACTCAGCTAGATACTAGCAAATTAGATCCCTTCTTATAGGTTTCATTTTTTTATTTTATGCAGGTTACTGTGAAGTTGTATAATACCAATTATAGGATTGCTTTAATTTATATCAGGGTTTCTAAAACTCTATGCCAGGTGTTTATAATTCCTTAATAAAAAATCTCATTTAGCAGGACTGTTTAATTATTGATTTAATACTGTTAGTTTTTATTTTAAAGTAAATCATTAGAAGTGTTTATTCCTTTGAGTAAAGAAAAGTTTGTGGATACTTACAAATTCTAGAAATATTTACTTTCCATTGAAGGAAAAAACAACTAAAGCTGGATTTCTTTAATTCCATAAATATTTACATATATTGCTCATATATGTGAATATGGGCAGAGACACCATGTATGAGCTGGATTCAAAAGCACATTGAGCTAGACTTGTTTTCTGGGGATTTATAGATAAATTGTTATTCAATAGGCCCAATTATTCATCAAAAATTACTTTTCCCTGATACCTAAAAAAAAATCATAAATTTGCTGCTAAAATTTTTTAAACTATCTGTTCCCAATTAAGCCTATATTTTTTGGATTCCAGAAGAAAAATCAGTATTATTTAATGCCAACAGTTTAATGAGAATAGCTAAATTAGATGGATACAGGTAGAAGAGATAGATGGATAGATGGATAGATAGATAGATAGATAGATAGATGGATAGATAATGTATAGATAGATATAGATGAAAGAAAGAAAAGATTGGTCGAATGAAGAAATTAAGCCATTTTGAAATGGATCTTAATGGATTGTTAAAAAAAACAACAAGGAATAAAGAAAGAGCAGTGCAATTGCTGAGACTGCAGTGATAAATCATTCATTACATTTGAGAGTATGCCCTGACAGGGTCTTAGGCCCAACCTTTGAGCTGTTCTGTGTGATTAAGTATCACTAATCTGTAAAATCAAATACTGTAGATTTATTAACCAATATTATCCAGAACTCAAATCCCTAAATTAGAACTTTGCTAGACAAGTATTTCAGTTTCTCTTCTTAGAGCAGATGGTTTTACCTTTTATAATATATTCTTTTAATTGGCTGTTTAAGGGTAATGAGGCCACACAGTGTGGCATGCTGAGTTAGCAAGGAAATGCAGCTGGTCTTTTTTCTTGCAGACAAACAGCAGTGACTCAGATGGCAATGTGGAAGAGCATTGTTCCTTTCATAGTGCCATCTTTAATATCCAGGAATATAATAGTCTCAAATCATTTTGAAATTAACTTAAAATTGTATCCAAAGAAATATATTAAAGAATAATGAGCCCTTTGCTTTTTCTTGATAGCCTAAGTGTCTTTAAGTGCTACCTGAGCCATTGCCCCTAGTTCCTACAAATTTCTCTCCATCTGCACAAACTAATAACCATATTTCCAATCCTATGTTGCAAAATAACTGTGTCCCATTTTAATTCAATGATTAAGATTATCTGATATAAACTTAAAACTCCCCCTCTTGTCCTCTCAAACTCTCATTCTATTATTACTTGCTTTCTTCCTGACTAGAAAGAAAAAAAAAGTTAATAAAATGATCCAACTGTGAAGAATGGTACAAGATGAAGAGCTACTTCTTTCATAAGTCCTGTAATCTTTTACTTGTCTTTGGCTTATTGTATTGTACATTTTCAACAGCCATTATAGCAAATTTTCATTTGACATCTTGAGTCCTTCTCTTACCCTTGATCATCTTACCTTCTACTTCAAAGAGAAAATATAGGAGCTCAGGCAGGACAAACGTCAACACCCATCTTCTTCCCAAGCACACTCCTCTTCTACTTCTCATTGTTGGGGATTAAGTCATGCCCCCACAACAACCAAATTTAAGTCCCAACCCTAGTCCTGTGGGTGTGGACCCATTCACGAATAGGAGCTTTGAAATCCTACTTAGATGAAGCCAAGTTGAATCAGGATGGGCCGTAGTCCATAAGAATGGAGAAACCCAGACAGAGTCCTAGACAACCATATGATGGAGGCATAGACACCTTTATAAGTCAAGGAACCCCAAGGATTGCCAGCAAGCTAGCACCAGAATGCTACAGACTCCAGGAGAAAGCAAGGCCTGGTGATATCTTTATTTTGGACATTTAACTTACAAAATGGAGAAAATAAATTCCTGTTGTTTAAGCCAACCAGTTTATGGCATTTGTCATAGTAGCACTGGCAAACAAAGATACCTGTGTCCTTCTTAGCACCACGCACTTTCTATTCTCAAGCCCCTTTATTTTTTTCAGCCTCTCCTATAATTTACTTAAATATCTATATGCCAATGATTCCCATAATATAATCCTTAACCCATATTTCTTTCAAGTAACTGACATATATTTCCAACTAAGGGACTTCTTCACCTGGATTCCTTATGGCCTCATGAAACTGAACTCCAAGGCAGTATATTTTCCCAGAATTATCACAGCTTGTCTCAGTTAATTGCATGATCATTTAAAGAAGTCTCTCAGGGGAGAGAACAAACAAACAAAAAACTTCTTAGCATCAAACAGCTTGAAGACAAAAGATAAAATGTTCAAGAATAGAGAATGGTTCACAGTTTCGAATGTCACATTAGATTGTAGCAAGGTGAGATTTTATGCTTTATCTAGAGAGATGTTGAAATTTTATGCTATCCTGGTATTCTGAATATATCTCTGCCCTCTGTGTCCTTTTCTTCCTCTATATCACCAAAGGAATATTTTCTAGTTTGTTTCTTCTTTCTATTTATCTCAACAATATAACCTCTGAATTTATTTAGTTCCACATATAGCACGTATGTATTTATTCTGTTCTTGTTGCTCATGTCTTCTTGGATATCCTCTTTGTGTCTGAAGGTCAACATTCTGAAATAAAATCTGTTAATCTTTTCCTTATCATACCTACCACCTTTGGCCTTCCATAGTTCAATGAAACATGCTGCATTATTCTCCTGACTGCCAGGAACTGAGACTTGGAACACAGGTCTACCTTGACAAATCTCTTTCTTACCCCTCTTATACAATCCATTTCTCATGTGTATAATGTTCTCCTTAGCACCTTTTTTTTTTTTATCAGAGAAGATGTGTGTTTACAGGAAAATCATGCATACAATATAGAGTTCTCATATACCACCCTATTATTAACACCTAGCATTCATGTGATACATTTGTTACAATTCATGAAAGAATATTTTTATAATTGTACTAACTATACTCCACCAGCCACTAGAGATACTTGACTCTGTCACATGGCAAGGCGCATGGTGGGGCCTGCTAGTGTCTCCATTCTCTTCTGGAATTTGTTGGTTTCAGCTTCTTGTTTCCATGGCTTTCTCTCCCTTTGTCTGAATTTCATTCTCTTGTAACAGAATTGTATTAAAGGATTAAATCCCATACTGAATGAAGTGGTTCACAGAAGTAGCCTCATCAAAAGTCCCTATTTACAATGGGTCCACACTCACAGAAATGTATTAAATTTAAGAACATGCTTTTCTGGGGTACATGCTTCTTCAAACCACCACAAGTTCTATGTATTTTTGAAAATTTTTATTCTAGTGACATATATACAACCTAAAATTTCTCCTTTTAACCACATTTGCATGTGTAATACAGTGCTGTTAATTACATTCACAATGTTGTGCTACCATGACAACCATCCATCACCAAAACTGTACAATCAACCTTAAAAGAAACTGTACAATTTAAGCATTAACTCCCTGATTCCCTACACCACCCCAACCCCTGGTAACCTATATTCTAGATTCTGGCTCTATGAATTTGCTTATTCTAATTATTTTATATCAGTGAGGTCATACAATATTTGCCCTTTTGTGTATGGCTTATTCAATCAACATAATGTCTTTACTGATCCTCTGTGTTTTCATATGTACCAGAACTTTATTCATTTTTACAGCTGAAAAATATTCCATTGTATCTATATGCTACATTTTATTTATCCATTCATCAGTTGATGGACATTTGTGTTGCCTACACTTTTTGACAATTGTGAGTAATGCCACCACGTACATTGGTGTGCAAATATCTGTTCGAGTCCCTGCTTTCAAATTTTTGGGGTATATACCTAGAAGTGGGATTGCCAGGTCATACGGTAATTCTATACCTAATTTTCCTAGGTAGCATGTATATTTTCAATCCTTCATTTTCTACTTTCCCTTTCTGCACTACCTAATTCAGAACCCCTTTCATTTTAACTTTTATCTATTTATATATATCATATATATATATATGTATATATATATATGTTTTAAAGATTTATTTCTCCCCCTACTTCTCATTGTGCTCATTGTCTGCTCGTCTTCTTTATGGAGGCACTGGGAACCAACTTGGGACCTACCATGTGGGAGGGAGGCACTTAATTCCTTGAGCCACCTCCACTCCCTGCTTGTTGTGTCTTTCATTGTGTTTCCTCATTGTGCTATCTTATTGTGTCATCTTGTTGTGTCAGCTCACCGCATCAGCTCACTGTATTGCTTGTCTTCTGTAGGAGGCACCTGGAACCAAATCTGGGACTACCCATGTGGTAGGTGGGAGCCCAATTGCTTGAGCCACGTCTGCTTCCCTGCTAATAATTTATATTATCTACTAACTTAACTCAAAACTTACAGTTTGCCTGCCTAAATCTGCATAATCTAACAATGCTCCATATATACAATCATAAAGTTTTATAACTTTATATTTGCTCATATTTATCAGTCTGAAATGCTCTATGCTTATTCTTTACCTGTTAAAACTCTTCTCATCTTTAAAGACCTGGCTCAAAGCTCTGACTCCTTCATCACAATTTCTTTAGTATCTAAGTCCCAGGAATAGGTCCCTTTTAGTTCTTTAACACTTAGGCCACTTGATAGTTTTACAGTAAATCACCCATGTAACTTTCCCTATTTTACTGTCACTGATGTTTTCCTCTTATCTCCATCATAGCACTAATTACATTTTGTGACATGCTAAACTTGTGGATTGTGTTTTTCTTTTCCTAACATAGTGTCTGACACGAAACAAACATTTGCTAAATATTTACAGAATGAATTAATTTGCCATTTTATAGTCCTAACCAAGTAGCTCAGTACTTTTTAGACAGGATCTGTATATGTTGACTTGAAATGCAGAGCATTATACAGTATAATACTAAACTCAAAATGCTGAATATTTTGAATGTGAAAAATAGAATGACTGGGACAGCATTTCTTTTGAATTTTGCAAAAGACTGGAACATATAGTCAAATAATTGAGATCAGCATCACCATTTTTGTGAATATTATTTTAAATTCCTAATATTTATTGTGTACTTACTAGAGGTTAGGCACTATATTAAACATGAAACACCTATGATTTCATTTAATTTTCATAGGAGCTATAGAAGATTAGCAGATGCAATCATATATTTAGATTACACATATGAAGAATCAAAAGTCTCACAATGATTAAATGTTGGAGATGGGATGCAAACATTCCCATCTGCTTAAAAATGCCAAACTTTTAACCAGAACACTCTATTGTCTCCCACTTTGTGTATAACACTACAAATGTGTTTTTATTTTACCTGACACAAAATAATTTGAAATGTTCTTTGTGAGCCATTCATTCAAGTACCATCAGTTGTCCTTTTCTTGATAATGGCATGATTCAGAACTTTTAATAATGATTATAATTAAGCAATGATATTATTTCTTCTCTATTTTATGAGACTATAATCCAATTCGTAAATGGCTAAACTGGACGGCCAAAGGCAGAGCAGTTTATCACAGTTAAAGAATCAGATTACTGCTGAGCAAAACAGAGATCCTTGATATTGTTACTATATAATACATGTTTGAGGGTTAACAGCCTCCTAGCCAACATTTTTTAAAATGTTATATTGGGCAAGTTAAAAAATAGAAAGGAGGGAGGCTGGTTCCATTGGATATGGCTGCTAACGGCTCTCTGAATGAAGGAGAAAAATTAATTCTCTGAAATAGAAAGAAACTTGACTTGGAGTTAGTCGTTTATTATAGCTATATTTCTTAAGATATTTAACTTCATTAAACTTCAGTCTTCATGTTGTAAAGTAACAAACTCCTTAATCTAATATCCAATGATTGGCTATGCCAAAAAAAAAAATCCTTGAATTCACATTTTATGTGAGAAAAAAAGTGCATTAATTTCTTTAATCAGCCTCAGCTTTTCTTAGTGTATGAACAAGCAAAATATTGTACTATATTGGTACATACTGCACATAAGAAAGGCCAATTTCCATTTTCCACCATAAAAAGGTGCAATAGAATGTCTCCCACCTTCCTACTTCTTAAATAATCAATTTAAAAATGGCTCCCTACATAGGTTTCTGACCAAGGATTGTCACACAGAGGCTGAGTAGCATATTAGAATTTCAAAATTATTAAAGGCATTCTCACATATTTTAACCATTGGTTTATGGATTTATATTTAAAAAATCCTTTCTTCCAAAAACATCTAAAACCTTAAATACTGACTACAGTTATTAGAAACATGTCATAAGCAAGAATGTCTATATTACACATAAATATATACATATCTGAAATCTGTTCTTCATACTGAAGTCCAATTTCAAGTATGTATACATTAAACTAAGTGAAACAATTTATTTAAAACATATATGGGGATATTTGCAAGGATATAACAACTAATATATCATTTCAGAGAAAATAATAATAATTGTATATAATAAAATAAACTTGACTTTTGGTATAACAATGGCATAAACCACAAGAGCAAATATCATTACTATCAAATCACAAGTTTCCCTTTTTAGGAAATCAATTCAAAATATCTAAGGATTGTTTTCATATTCCATTCAGCTTGAAAATTCAATTAAATAATTTCAGATCATATTTATAGGAATGGAAATGAATTAATTTCAGACTAACATCCAGTGTAACACGTAAAACAATGATTTTGATAGATTTTATTGCTTAAGTGACTGTTTTGCAATTATATATATAGCCTTACAAATTTATATTTTTAATCATTTATGTGATTTTATGAAAGCAAATGACTTCTTATAGCTCTTATTCTCACTCATGTAACACTATCCTAACATGCCATGCCCAACCCTAACCATATTTTGTGAATGTCTTCTTGGATATACTTTCAGAATTTTGAGAATGGCACAAAAGTAGCTCCTATTATCTAGGACAGGAATCAGCAAAATATGGCCTGTAGACCAAATTTGGCTACTACCTTTACATGTAAATAAAGTTTTATAGGAATACATGAATACCTATTTTTAAAATATTTTACCTATAGCTGCTTGGGCAGAGTTAAGAAGTTGCAACAGAGACTGTGTACCTACCTCCTGCCCTATCAAAACAAACAAACAAAAAACAACTAAAATTTACTATCTATCCTTTTACAGGAAAAAAGTTTGCTCACCCTGTTCTAATCCAAAACTTCCATTTCAATTTAATTATTCTTTTTTCTTTATGTCTTATAATCCTATCAAATGAGTAAATTTTTGAAGCCTCAGATAATGCCTTTTCCTTTTCATTCCTCCACTTTTGCATATACAAATAGGCTTTGCCTCAATGAACTTCTTCCATTCCTCAACATCAAAAAACACTCATTTTTAAGACCTATCTCAAATTCCACCTAAAGTCTTACAATGTATCCCTCTACTGAAACAGAACTCATCTTCCAAATTCCCAGAGTCTATTTTTACAGTTGTAACACTTGTTACATTTGCCTTTGTGCTTGAATTATCTGTGCATATATCTCATATCCCTCATAATTCATTAGCTGAGTCGTGTCTATAATTTACTAATGTAATAATTCCATCATATGCTAACCTATAAAGCTACTCTTAGAGCTGATAAATACTTTAGAATTTACAGAATTTCACAATAGAAAGAGTTATAATGCAATTTGATTGAATGAGAGAGAAAACAATGGAAAGAATGGAAGGAGGGAGGAAGAAAGGACAGAAAGCATCTGATTACTAATTATTGTGTCAATTGAGTAGACTCAAAAAGCCCTATTTCAATTTAATTCTTCTGAGTGGCTTTCATAGGGCCAAAACATCTACCATGAAAAAAATTGTTTTATTTATTATTTAGAATCTTCTCATTTCCGAAAAGAGACTAAAATATTTACTCTAAGAAACACAGCTATAAAAAATAATTTAGGTAATAGAAAAATTATGACAGCAAAGTAATGACAAAGATGGTGGTTAATTCACCCAGAAAGATTAGTCTAACAAAAATATGTCATGATTGTGGGAAGATGGCATGAGATTAGCCAGGGAGGGCTCAACTCTTTCACAAAAACAACAAAGAAAGAGTCAAAAGCTTTCTGAAAGACCTGTTTTGGGAGTTGTCAGACCAGCACAGTGCTCCACAACTCCTAGGAGGGTGAGGGACAGAGAGACAAAGAAACTGAAACAACAAACATTACCAACGCCCCACAGTGGCTGGGTAGGACTCCCCTACCCCAACCCCAAGATATTAAGCTGGGGTAAAACCCCTGGCTCACTGCAGCTGACAGAGAGGGGTATAGACATCTTCTTCCCTGTCAGCTGGGAAGGGAAAAGGGAAAAGGGAGGGGGATTTGAGGGGCTTTTTGTCAGTGAATTCAGCCAGCAGAGCCCACTTTGAATCTTGGCTCTAGCCAGACAAAAATACAGAAAAATGGAGATTGAAACAGCTCTGTGGAAAGATGTGCTGATGATCACCATCTGCTGGCCTGTCTGGATATTGCATGGACAAAAACTTCTTCTGGTTCTCTCTAGACCATAACTCCTGGGAGAAAATCTGTGCCCCTTTAGTAAGTCCCTGGCACAATTTTGATAACTTAAGCTGGACAATTTTAAAGACTTAGAATAAGTTGACCCAAAATCAAAGAAGAGCTGTGACTGAAAAACCAATAGACAAGAGAGAGAAATTGGCCAACAATGTAATTCTAGATGCCTAGACATCAGCAAAACTTACAAGCCATCCTAGGAAATAGGAAGGGATGGCCCAGCCAAAGGAACAAACCAAATATCTTGAAGAGATACAAGATTTAAGACAATCAATGATAATCACACAACTATCCTAAATTTAATCAAAGAATTGAAAGAAAATATGATTAAGGAGATAAAGACTATTAAGACACTGGGTAAACATAAAGAACAATTTGAAAGCCTGCAAAGAAAATTAACAGAGCTTATGGGAATGAAAGATACATTGGATGAAATTAAAAATACATTAGAGGTGTGATCAGATTGATCTAAAATGGCAACTGTGGAACCAGAAACCACCCCTACTTCTAATCCCCTGCCTACAGAATCACAGAAAACAGAATCTAATCAGGAGGTTGCTAACCCAGAACACTATAATAAACATCCACTACAGAACACATAGGCACTTTGGTTTTTTAAAAATAATAAAAAGCAAAACTTAGCGAGCAAGCCTTAGACTGATCTCTAAGCTTGATACTGTTGAAGATTTTTAGGCACTGTACAACCATACCCAGTTGTCTAATAATTTAATGACTGTTTGTGACCACTCAGTTTTTAATGATGGTATTGAGCCTATATGGGAAGATGAAAAAAAACAAACAAGGAGGATGATGGCTAATTACATTGAGCAAACTATAGAGAAGAAGTGACCTCAATTGTTTTTGGTTAGATATACTGCTGTGCCTTATTGGTGATTCTTTTGATGACTAGAGTGATGATGTACGTGGAGCCATTGTTAACGTTAGAACTAAAGGTGTTTCCCCAGCAAATGGGAAAACAGAGGAGCTGTTACACATATAGGGAGGGTATACAAGGAAAGGTTATGCCTTCTTCCAAAGATAGTGATTGGTTATCAGTCCCATGAAGACACAGCTACTAAGAGCTGCTACAACACTAAAAATAGGTTTGCTGTTTAAGAAGACTCCTTCTGAGTATTCTCACAGGAGGCTATGTCAAGTAATCAAGATTTGGGAGCTGAACACAAACCCTCTTCAAGCAGAGTGAACTGCATTTAAATTTGATTTCCATCTAAATGTTGCTAAGATATATGAGAAATCTCATTTGCCTATGGCTTGTTCTTTTGTGCTCATATATTATTTTCTTCTTTTTTAAAATTTTGGCTAGCATATCCACTATCCCATTTAAAGAATAACAGTCCATGTCACCCCCAGAATCCATAAATGTGCTCCTGGCCCACTCTAAAATCTTAGAATTACCATTACAAACACATTGACCCATCACATTATTCAAAAAACACCCTTACATTTCTATACCTTACAGGAAAAAAAAAATCTATTTATGTTCCATTGTATGCAGGAGCATATTTTGCTGGTTTGAAAGAATATGATGCATAGAATTTGCTAGCAATTTTCTTTGGTTTCTTTTTACAGCATTGTCTTTGCTGCACTTTTGCTGATGGCTGCTAGGTTTTAATTTGTTTCCCTACTTGATAACATTAGTGATTCTAATTTCAGTTATTCATTTTGTTTTGCTTTTGTTTTTTATTCATATAACATTGGTGAAGGATCCAGGAATAGGACACAAAGGTGGAATAAACATTAATTTTGTGCATTCTCTAGTAATTTTATTATGTTTTTTGTAACTATAAAATTTTCCTACAAATTTATGCATTTAGTTCAAATCAGTGGTCTATGTGTGATTTCCTAAACATAATTGTGGATTTCTAAAAATGTAACATCATAATTACATTCCTAATTAGATTTTGAATGTCAGTTTATGCATCTTTGTGTGGTATTTTAGCATTTTGTATTACTTAAGTTATTTTTCTTTGATTAGAGATGGCTCAAGTAAAGAAGTGGTCCCATTCATATTAAGACAGTGTACAAAATTGTAAATAAAATGTGTACAGTGAATAGCCAAAAAATTACATGAGAGGCACATAAGAGCAGATTTGAATTGCTTGAAGGCAGAATTAGTGATTTGGAAGACAGAGCATCTGACCTGGAAAAGTCAGAAGAACAGAAAGAGAAAAGAATGGAAAAAAATGGAACAGGGTATTAGGGAATTAAATAACAACATGAAAGACACAAACAATACACCTTATTGGTGTCCCAGAAGAAGAAGAGAATGGAAAAGGAGCAGAAGAATGTTTGAGGAAATAATGACTGAAAACTTCCCAAACCCTTATGAAAGACATAAATAATATCCAAGAAGGAAAATGCAACCCAAACAGAATAAATCTCAATAGATCTATCCCAAGACACCTAGTATTCAGGATGACAAATATTAGAGATAAAGAGAGGATTCTGAAAGTAGCAAGAGAAAAGCAAAGCATCACGTACAAGGGAACCTTGATAAGATTAAGTGCTGACCTCTCCTCAGAAACCATGGAGGAGAAAAGAAAGTGGTATGATATATTCAAGGTAATGAAAGAGAAAAACTGCCAGCCAAGAATTCTGTGTCCAGCAAAATTGTCCTTCAAAAACAAGGATGAGTTCAAAGTCTTCACAAACAAACAAAAACTGATAGACTATGTTACCAAAAAAAAACAGATTTACAAGAGATACTAAAGAGAGTGCTGCAAACTGAAAGAAAAAAAAAAAAAAGCAAGAGACTTGGAGAAGAGCATAGAATGAAGATTATTAGAAAGTAAATTAAAGGGTAAAAAGACTGACAAAAGTACAATATGACAACAGACATCCAATGGACAAAATGGATGAAAGAAATAATGCCTTTACAGTAATAACATTGAATGTTAATGGCTTGATCTCCCCAATCAAATGACATAGACTGATAGAATGGATTAAAATATAACCATCTATGTGTTGTCTACAAGAGACTTACCTCAGATATAAGGACACAACCAGGTTAAAAGTGAAAGTTTAGAAAAAGTTATTCCATGCAAATAGTAACGAAAAAAGAACTGGAGTAGCAATACTAATATTGGACAAACTAGATTTTAAATGCAAAACTGTATAAAGGATTAAGAAGGTCATTATATATTGATAAAAGGTGCAATTCACCAGGAAGAAATAACTATTCTAAATATTTATGCACTTAACCTGAGTGCCCCAGATACTTAAGGCAAACACTGGCAAATTCAAAGGAGAAATATATGTGTCTAAATAATAATTAGAGACTTCCATACACCACTCTCAGTAATGGGTAGAACATCTGGACAGAGGATAAATAAAGAAAAAGAGAGCTTGAATAATATGATAAATCATCTAGATATAACAGACATCTATAGAGCATTACACCCAAACCAGTAGGATATATATTCATTTCAAGCACTCACAGATCTTTCTCCAAGATAGAAAATATGTTGTGACATAAAGCAAGACTCAAAAAATTTAAAAAGATTGAAATTATACAAAGCACTTTCTCTGATCATAATGGAATGAGGCTGGAAGTCAATAGTGTACAGATAAATGGAAAAGCCATAAATACAAGGACAATAAACAACACACTCAAATAATCAGTGATTCAAAGAAGATATTGCTGGAGAATTCAGCAAATATCTTGAGATGAATGAAAATGAGAGTGTAACATATGAAAACCACTGTAACACTGAAAAGCAGTGCTAGAAGGAAATTTATAGCTCTCAATGCTTACATTTAAAAAGAAGAAAACTATTTTGGAAGGTGGTGCCAGTTTAGGTGGACACTCCTCAGCTCTCTCACAAAAAATGGCTGAGAAGGGGCAAGATCTTACCCAAGTGAGCTGTTATGGGAACCCGCAGAGCAGGAAGCTTCAGGGCATTAATATGAAAGTAAGTGGACAAAGAGAAAGAGAGCCCAAGGGAAAACCATGAGTTTCTCACCCCTGTGGCTGGAAACAGTAGGCAGGTAAGCCCCACTCTCAAGGCAAAAAGCCTCATGAAGCCCCTGACTCCCACCAGCCACCGAAGGGGAGGAGTGTTCTCTGGGAGGAAGGGCATTCTGGTGAAGGGTGGAGAGGGGTTTCCTTTCTGTGTGTTTGGTTACCTGGGCCCCCTTTGAAATTCAGGGAGCACACCAGTTGGTACCGAGGTGGCCCCAGGAAGAGAGGAATCTGCTCAGGCAGCCTGATGCTACAAGCTGCCCTGGAGAGGGGAACTTGGGTGGTGAGAGGGTGGTGACAGGCAATTGACTAGTCCAGCACTGAAAACTATCAAAATTCCAACTCCTCTAAGGGAGGTGTGCTGTTGGAAGCAACAATAAGCTTTCAAGGGCCTATTTAGGGTCCCCTGGGAGGAGGAGGGGTCTGGAAGAGGATCGAGAGTGGTTTGTTGGCAGTGAGTTCAGTTACCAAGGTCTCCTCTAAATCTCAGAAGAGACCTTGACCTGACCAGGAGAGGGGAGTGGGGATCTATTCACACAGGCTCTCAGGCCCAGTTGCCCTGGGAGAGAAAGCAATTACATTAGAAAAGGGGTGGGAACAGACAGGCACCTAATCAGCAGGACTCTGTTCAACTGCAAAGATTCTAACCTGCCCAAGGGAAAGTGGGCAGATAGCTTTCTGAAAGGTTAACTGACCAAGGAGACAAGTTAGCTTAATGGAGGAGTTACTACTTTGAATATACGAGGTCCCTAGTTTTATTCCTGGATCTTCTGAGAGAAGTGATCCACTGGGTTATCGACATCCTGCTGATACTTTAGGACAGGGAACATATAGACATTTTTTTTGTATTAACATTTCATGGATTTCTTATTTTTCTTCAAAAAGTTTCCTTTTTTAAAAGTAAACTTAGTTTACTCACTAAAACTTGGTTCAAAACCTGCAGAGGGCAGGCTGCAGGGTAATTGATTGATGACCACTGGCAGTTTGAGAAGCTCCTTAGGGACCTAAGAGGGAAGACTGTTCTTCCATGGTTTTTGTTTGTTTGCTTGTTCATTTGTTTGTTTGTTTTTCTTGTTTTTGCTTGTTTTTATCCTCTTTTTCCCACCGTCTTTTAAATTAGTTGCTGCTGTCTTGTTTCTTCTTTGTTGCGTTTCCCGTACCTTTGTTTCCCTTTTTTTGTTTACCAATTTTGTCTACGTAGGCTATTTCTTTTCCTTCCTTCATCTTTCTATCTTCTGCTTTCTGTTCTTCTTACATTCCACCTAATTTTGTTCAGTTTTCAATTTTTTTT
>JAQZBX010056069.1:0-18267 GCA_029593785.1 Cabassous unicinctus
ATAGTTATACAGAAAAACCATATATAAAATACAGAGCTCTTATATACCACAATATTAGTAGGGTACATTTGTTACAATTCATGAAAGAACATTTTTATAATTACACTATTAACTATATTACACATTTACAATAAGGTTCTCTGTTTGCATTGTACTTTCTTTTGTTTTGTTTTTAAATATCCTAACATACAAATAACCAAAAATTTCTCCTGTTAATCATATTCATATATATAGTTGAGTGCTGTTAATTTCATTCACAATGTTGTGTTACTATCACCACCATCCATTACCAAAACTTTACCATCAACTTTACTAGAACTCTACAATTTAAGCATTAACTGCTAATTCCCTACCCTCACCTTGGACCCTGGTAACAATTCTAGATTATGACTCTCTGCATTTGCTTATTCTAATTATTTCAAACAATATTTGTCCTTTTGTATATGACTTATTTTTCTCAACATGATGTCTTCAAGGTTCATCCAAGTTATCTCATTTATCAGAACTTCATTCCATTTTATGGCTGAATAATATTCCATTTCATGTATATACCACATTTCAATCATCTTTATTCATTGGTTGATGGACACTAGTTACTTTCATCTTTTGGCAATTGTAAATAATACTGCCATGAACATTGGGTGTGCCCTGCTTTCAAATCATTGTGATGTTTACCTAGAGGTGGGATTGAAGGTTCATATGGTAATTCTATACTTAAATTTCCGAGGAACTGTCAGTCTTCCACAGCAACTGCACTATATTACATTTCCACCAGCAAGGAATGAATGTTCCTGTCTCTCCACATGCTCTGCATTTCCTCAATAGCTAATGGTTTTGAGGATCTTTTCATGTGCTTTATGGTCATTTATATATCTTCTTTAGAGAAATGTCTATCCAAGTAGTTTGCCATTTTTAAATGGGCTGCTTGTCTTTTTATTTCAGCATTGTAGAATTTCTTTATGTTTTCTGGATATAAAACTCTTATTTGATATGTGATTTCCAAATATTTTCTCCCACTGAGCAGGTTTTCTTTTTAAATTAATGATAAGGTCCTTTGATGAACAAAGGTTTTTAATTTTCATAAGACCCCATTTAGGTATTTTTCCTTTTGCTGCTTGTGCTTTAGTTGCAAAGTCTAAGAAACCATTGCCTAACACAATGACCTAAAGATGATTCCTTAGGTTGTTTCCTGGTCATTTTATAGTCCTGGGTCATATATTTTTTAATACAGTGTAAGACAGTGTTCCCCTTCTTTCCTTTGCATATTAATATCCAGTTATCCCAGAACCATTTGTGGAGGAGACTATTCTTCCCAAATTTAGTGGAATTAGGCTTTTAAAAAATCAATTGACCATAAACATGAGGTTCTATTTCAGAATTCCAGATTTAGAAATTAGAAATTAGAAGGCAGAAAATTTAGAAATTTAGAAAATTTATAATTTAGTAGATTAAGCATTTAGAAGGTAGAGAATTTTGTTTCAAAGTTTTGATTCCACAAACCTCAGATGATCATGACACAAAAACATGAACTAAGGTTTGTGAAATCAAGATGATGTTAGACTAAAGGTATCCATAGATTTCTGAATAAAAAGGAAGGATTGGAGAGTTCAGGATGAAGCAGGACTCTTGTGGTGGCAGGGTTTGGGAACAGTATGAAAATCCAGCAAGATATATAAGATAAGGAGGAAGAAGCTCTCAGGGTGTGTTAGGGGCTGGGCAAAGGGCCAAGATGGGAAGAGGAAGCAGTGCTGGGTTACAGGAGAATGTCAGAGAAGGAGTGAGGGGAAGAATGAGGAAAGAGTACTCAACTAAGAATTGCAGCAGAAGATCAATTTAGGTAAAGAAGGAATTACCACTGTGAACTTAAGAGAGACTATGCTGTTATATGTTGTTAGGTACTTTGGACATGGTGGGTAGGAGATATAAGAGAAGTTTAGGCCCTGGTGTGAGGAAAGGAGGGCACTGAACTGACCTGACTGAGCTCAGATTTGGGCAATGGAGCGCCCAAGGACAGGGACCATTGGAGTGTAGATTGGATACCAAACTCTATCATGCCACCCACTTCCATAAATTCCCAAAAAAATTTATTTTCTCAATTACTCAAAAGATGCATTCAGGAGAGACAGGCAAGATAGTGTCAGAGTAGGGAATCTCTAAGAGTCAGTTTTTCCTACAATGCAGTTAGTAATCATAAAGGATCTATATAAACCCCTGTTTGGGGGGTCTCAGGAGACAAGCAGATCACTGTGTAAAATTGTTGGAAGAACTGAAGGATGAGGCTGGTCATCTGTGGTGAAGATTTATCAGCAGCACACTCCACAGTGTGGAAGCTGTTGCCTAACCCTACTGGTTGTTAACTTTGGAGCCACTCCCTGACTGTAGTTGGAAACTCCATTTTCCAAAATCAGGGAAGGAGGAGATGGTTGGGCATTGACTTCAGCTACTGATTAATAAATTCAGCTGTCTAGAGTCCAATTCTAAATAGAGCTAAAGTTTAAACTTGTCAAGGTCAGAAAGATGACGGTAGCATTCATTTTAACTCCACTCCTGTCAGAAGGCAAAACGGAGCTTATTGAAAATCATAGTGACTTACTGGTTTGGTAGGGATCAGGTTCTTTCCAACCAGGTCAGATTACTGCCCAAATCTGGGCTCCAACCCCACCCCTGACAGGGGAGGAAGGTGGGTGGAGCTTCACCAGTCTCTCCAGTCAACTACAGAAGTTTCAGTCCAGATAGCATAGATTACTGCTCACACCTTTGGCTCCACTGATGCCCCCAACAGGGGAGGAAGTTGGGTGGAACTTCATCAGTCTCTCTGGGCAACTGGAGGCACTTTCAGCTTGCACAGTTTAAAGTACCAACCACATCCTAGGTTCTTACCCCATCCCTGGCAGGAGAGAAATGTAGGCAGAACTTTATTAGTTTCTGGAGCAATGTGGGCAGTTTCAGCCTGCCTAGCTCAGATTACCATCTGCATCCATGGTGCCAACTTCACCACTGGCAGGGGAGAAAGCACAAGAAAGAGATGAATAACAGTAGAAAAAATCTGATTGGTTAAACATGAGTTATTATAAAGTTCTAAAATACATTTAAATAAGTGTCAAAGAGGAGCTTTAGCAAAAAGCCAATCAACAAAAAATTCCTTGGCTAAAGAGCGAAACTGAGACCAGAATATAAACATCAAGATAATCAGATGCCAAGACACCAGCAAAAATTTGCAAGCCATACTAAGAAACAGGATGTGGAACAAATTAAACCTCCAGGCAGCACACAGATTTTGAGACAGTTACTTACAAAACAATATATCTGCTTCCAATACACAAAAGAACAGACAAAAGATAACCATTTTCATTGCAATAAGAAGAAATTGGGAGAGAAACATAAGTCTTGGCTCCTCTACAGTTCAGGAAACCTGCAGGACGTGCTTCATTAGATGTCAAAGTTTGAGAGTCATTCTTAAGATGATGGCTTCTTCTCCCTGGGGCCTCATGGGGACCTACAGTTTCGACAGGCTGGCCCAAAGGCCATTTTCTTGGTTCCAACCCCATCAAGCATCTGGGTGTTGATTAAGTTTCAGAGCTCACCCTTGAAAAGCATTGAGGTGATTGCCACACCTTACCCAAGGTTTGGGTTAGGATAAACCCATCTAGTCAGGGAGATGAAGGCAACGTCCTCCCTAATTTTTGGCGTCCAGGTTCAACCCTCTCAGAGCAATGAGTTGACCACCTACCTTATCCACCTATTCATAGGGGACAGGTCCACCCCTCTCAGACCTATGGGGTACTTAACTTAACTGCCCTAATTCTTGAAGAATGTGTTCCACCACCTCCATACCCAGGGGCAGAAAACTCCCCCAGAACATTGGGTGTGAACATCCACCCTCTTCAACTGCTGGGTACAAACTCACCTTCTCTGTGCACATGGGTGTGTTTCCTCTCTTGGACCAAGACAATGTCTTAATTCCAGTTCTCAGCTTCCATGGTTTTCTTCTTGAAGTTGTTTCCCCTTCAATCTCTCCCTTCCATGTCCCTTTTAGTCCAAGTTGACAGTGGTTTTGTTTTTTGGTTTTTTTGTTTTTCATTATACTACTCTCTTTACTTTTGTATATGTTTCCAATTTCCAATAATAATAAAAACAGAGCACCTTATAAACAAGATGAGAAATAATGAATCACAAATTAAAGCATGTTTGCAAAATTAACTATTTACTCCATCTTTTAACCAGGGTTTCTCAACTTTAACAATGACATTTTGGGCTAGGTATTTCTTTTTATTTTTTAAACAATTTATTGAAGTATATCATTCATATAGGAACAAATACAATAAGTGTTCAGTAAACATTGTGAACTTACAAAACAAACATGCATAACATCATGCATGGCTCCCACACACCATCCCACCATAAATACTTTACCTTGTCGTGAAGCTTTTGTTAACAAATTATGAAAGAGCATTGTGAAAGTATTACTACTAATTATAGTCCATATCTTACTCCCCTATACTTTTTTAAAAGGATTTATTTATTTATTTATTTACTTTTGTCTGTTTTTACACCACCCCATTTTTACTGTTTTTGTGTCCAATCATTGGGCAACTCTCTGTGTCCACTTCCTGGCTTCTCTTCTCATCCTTCTCCTCTTGTCTTCACTGGGATTCAATCCTCAGAGCCTCCAATATGGAGAGAGGCATCCTACTCCCTGTGCTACCTTAGTTCCTGGTTTTTCAGTGTGTTTCATCATGGCTTTCCCTTGTGTCACTCTCCTGTTATGTCATCATCTTGCTGAGTGGCTTGTGGGGCATGATGGCACACCCCCACATGGGGCCTGGTGGTTCACCCACATGCAGGGCCTGGCAGTGCACCCACACTCAGGGCCTGATAGTGTATGTGCTCATGGGGCCTGGCAGTGCACCCATGTTCAGGGCCTGGCATCACACCCATGTGCAGGGCCTGGGGGGCTCACCCAATTGCAGGGTCTGGCAGTGCACCCATGAATGGGGTCTAACAGCACAACCATGCATGGTGTCTGGCAGTGCATCCACTCACGGGACCTGGTGGTGCACCCACATGCAGGGCCTGGGGGTCATACCTGCTCATGGGGCTTGGTGGCACACTCACACACAGGGTCTGGGGGAGCTCACCTGCTTGTGGGGCCTGACAGTGCACATGCACACAGGGCCTGGTGACCCATGTGCCTTCTATATTTTTCTTTTTTCAAATTTTTACCAGGAGGTCCCAGAATTGAAGCCAGTTCCCTCCATATGGGAGATGGACATCCAACCATTTGAGCCACATCCATCCCCCTGCTATATCTCTTAAGGTTGACCAAAGATACCTAGAGTTACAGTCATTTCCCATACAGGATGGCTATATAATAAATCAGGCTTAGTTTATCATGAGCATTCTAAAAACCAGAGCTGGGGAGAAAAACACATGCATGGTTTCTAATGTAGTGAATGTTTAGCCTACCCTGATTGTCTCAAAATCAGAACACCAAGAATATTTCCATTGGTTTTGTTCATACATCTTTCTCTAAAAACTTGTAGTTTTAGCATGCAAGAAGCAGTGGTACAAACCATCAGACAGTAAGACTTTCCACAAGTCTTTCTGAGATAACTACATCTTCAATTTTGATTTACAAGTTCAAAATTTAGTTAAGTCTAAATTTGGCTTGCTTTTTTCCTGGACTCTGCTCCTCTCTTTTCTCCATAAGGCCAGCTATAGACTATCAGGTGAGTGGCTCTGTCTCTCTCCCCAGGGCTTCTGCTATGTGAGCCATCTTTATTCTTCTGTGCTCTTCTCCTGTGTGTTCACTTCCCAGGCTCCAGCTCAAAACTCAACACCAGAACTCCAACTCTGTCTTTGCCATGTCTTACCAGTGAGTCCCCACCCACTAAGGGGCAGGGACTCAATGCCCTACAGATATGGCCTAATCAAAGCCCTAATCATAATTTAATCATTCCCAGAGGAATAGACAAGCCCACAAACACAATCCTACATCTATTTTTGGGATTCATAAAAAAATGTCAAACTGCTAGAGCTACTATGAACATTGGTGAGCAAATGTCAGTTCATGTTCTTGTTTTCTGTTCTTCTGGATATAGTCTTCGTAGCAGGGTTGCTGAATCATACAGCAGTCAAAATGCATATAAATATGCTAGAACCATGAAATGCCTAGAAAATAGTGGAGGGAAACATCTTCAAAATCCATAACAAGTGGTGTTTTCTTAAACATTAAACACAAAGCACAAGCGATGAAAGATAAAATAGATAAATAGGATCTCCTTATAATTTAATATTTTTGTATTTTAAATGAGTTTGCTAAGTAGGTGAAAAGGCAGCCTACTCAATTGGAGAAAATATTTGGAAACCACATATAAGATATGCATTTGATTTCCATGGTACATAAAGAGATGATACAACTAAATAAAAAGATAAGCAACTCAATTATAAAATGGGCAAAAGACTTGAATAGAGAATTTTTCCAAAATGAAACAAAAATGGCTGAAAAGTACACAAAAATTTTTCAACATCACTAGTTATAAAGGAAATGCTGATCAATACTACAATGATATACCATTTCACACCTTATAGAATGCCATTATTTAAAAGTCAGAAAACTACAAGTGCTGGAGAGGAAGTAGAGAAATAAGAACACTCGTTCACTTTTGATGGAGTTGTAGAATGGTACAGCATCTGTGGAAGACAGTCTAATAGTACATCAAGAAGTTAAATACAGAACTGCCATATGATCCAGAAATCCCCTTACTAGGAATATATTCAAAAGAACTGAAAGCAAAAATGCCAACTGATATTTGCACACTGATGTTCACAGCAGCATTGTTCACAATTGCTAAAATATGGAACAAGCCCAAGTATTCATCAACTGATGAATGGACTAGAACAAAATGTGGAATATACCTACAATGGAATACTATTCAGCTTTAAGAAGAAATGAAATTGGGATCTATAGGAAAGTATTGATGTATCTTGAGGACATTATGCTGAGTGAAATAAGCCAAACACAAAAAGACAAATATTGTATGGTTTCACTAATATGGAATAATACAATGCGTAAACTCACAGATTAAAAATCTAGAGTGTAGATCACTAAGAAAGAGAATAAGGGTTGGCAAAGGGGAGCTGATGCTTAAAGTATGCAGAATTTGTAATAAATTTAATTATAAATGCTTGCAACTTGATACAGTTGATGTTAACACATTATAGGGAGTATAAATAACTGATGATTTATAAATGTGATCATGGCTGAAAGGGGTAATCTAGGGATGTAGAAGTCAATAGATTGAAACCTAGAGGAGAATTTTGTGATTGTATAACATAGTGAGCTTGGTAGTTTTTTTGGATTGTGGATAATAGTACAAATAAAAGAATGTTCTATGAACTAGAAAAAATATTTGTCACTATTACAAGGCATTAATATGGTGATACATGGGAAAAATACAACTGATGAGACTTATTGCATTACTCAGGGTTCTCTAGGGAAACAGAATCAGCAGGAGCTATCTCCAAATAGTATGAGATTTTATGAGTCTGTCACATGACTGTGGGGATGCACAAGTCCATGTTCTGCAGGCAAGCTGCAAACAAGTGGCTCCGATGAAAGTCCAGTGAAGGTCCTTGAGTTCCAGGAGACACTGTCTGTCCAAAGATGAGCTGGGAAATTCTTGCTTAATGCTGAAACTGCTTCCCCTTTTAAGGCATTCAACTGATTGGATAAAGCATCAAAATTGTTGATGGCAATCTCCCTGGTTGATGTAGATGTAATCAGCCATCTATGCAGTAAATTCACTGACGACTAAAGCCCATAAATGTCCTTGTATTAAATTAGCCCAAAGATTGCTTAAACAAACAACTGGGCACAATTAACTGGCTGAGTTGACACATTAGTGTAACATTTAAAGTCCACCCCTTGTCAATATAGCAACCATATACATTACCTTAAAGCATACTTAGTCCCTATGTAAAAACAATAACAGGCATGTTATGTTATATATCTTCCAACTTAACAATGTTCAACTTTTGTTTGTACAACCAGAGATGCATTAATTCCCTACAGAATAGGGGCAAGACCTTGGATAATATTCACTCTTAAACTTGACATCCTTAAATATTATGACATGAAACTAGAACAACTTGTCATATGATGTAGCCATTGGGCAATTTGATGTAATTATGAATTCCAAAAATATAAATGGATCATGCTTGTAAACTGATCTGTTAATCTGGGCATGATTGAGTTATGATTGGGGCATTGACTGGACCACATCAGTAGGGTGTTGAGCCCCACCCCTTGGTGGGTGGGGAATCAAATATAAAAGGCATGGCAAGAGCAGAGTTGCAGCAGTTTTTTAGAAGTAGTTTTGATATTGGATAGAAGGCCCCAGGAGAAGTGAGCCATTCACCTGATCGTCTACAGCTGACCTTGTGGAGGAAACAGGAGCTAAGCCTGGAGAGAAACACAGCCCCAGGAAAAGAGGAACCCAAGAAGCCTGAACCCTGGCAGACATCAGCAGCTGTCTTGCTCCAACATGTGACAATGGAATTTGGTGAGGGAAGAAACTTATGCTTTATGGTCTGGTAACTGTGGACTTCTACCCCAAATAAATACCCTTTATAAAAACCAACCTATTTTTGGTATTTCACATTAGCACCCCTTTGGCTGACTAATGCAGAATTTGGTACCGGGGAGTAGGGAAGTGCTTTTGTATTTACCAAAATGTTGGAAGGGTTTTATAAATGAGTAAGGAGTATTTTTTGGAGGAATTGTGAAATGCTTGATGGAAAAGGCCTATATCACTTTGAAGAGACTGTTGATAGTAATATGGATGCTAAAGAAACTTTCTGTGATGCCTTAGAAGTAAATGATGAAACTATTATTGGAAACTGGAGGAAAGGCAATCCATGTTTTAAAGTTGCAGAGAACTTAACAAGATTAACTCCTGGTGTTATATGGAAGACAGAATTTGAAAATGGCAAACCGGAGCATTTAACTGAAGAACTTTCCAAGGTAAATTTGGAGAATGTGGCTTGGCTTCTCCTTGCAGCTTACAGCAAAATACTAGATGAGCAAAATACACCAAGGACTGAACTTTTGAGCACAAAGAAATCAGAAACTGATTCCAGAACTTCCAAGTTTCTGGAAATCAAATTCCAAGATGAAAATGCCTCATTTGAAGACTTTACTAAACTTGGAACTTGTAAATCAGAATTGAAGATGCAGTTATCTAGGAAAGACTTGTGGAAAGTTTTACTGTCTGATGGCTTGGACCCCTGCTTCCTGCATGCTAAATCAACGAAGTTTTTGAGAGAGCTTTATGAACAAAATGACTGGCAGCTTGGACAAAAGAGGACATGGAAAGGAAAGATTAAAGGAGAATCAACTTTAAAAGAAATCCATGGAAACCGAGATCTGGAATTAAGACATCTTCTTGGGCCAAGAGAGGAGCCCCACCCATGTGTACAGAGAGGGTGAGTTTGCCCCTGCAGTTGAAGAGGGTGGATGTTCCTACCCGATGTTCTGGGAAAGTTTTGCTGCCCCATGGTGCAGAGAAGGTGAGTTTTCCCCAGCAGTTGAAGAGGCTGGATGTCCCCACCCAATGTTCTGGGAGAGTTTTGCCATCCAAGGGTGCAGAGAGGATGGAGCACATTCTTCAAGAATTAGGGCAGTTTAGGTCAACCCCCCATAGGTCTGAGAGGGGGGTACCTGTCCCCCATGGATTAGAGAAGGCCACGTGGTCAACCCATTGCTCTGAGAAGGTTGAACCTGTATGGCAAAGGCTAGGGAAGGCCAGGTGGTCAATTCGTTGCTCTGAGAGGGAAGAGCCTGTATGCCAAAGGGGTAGGGGGAATGTTGTCTTCACCTCACTGTACTAGGGGGGCTAAGACTCTAACCCAAAGTTTGGGTAAGGTGTGGCAATAACCCCAACACTCTTGGAGGGTGAGGTCTGGAGCTTGGTTGACACCCAGATACTTGATAATGATGGAACCAAGAAAATGGCCATTGAGCAAGCCTGTGGAAAGGGTGGGTTCCCATGTGGACCCAAGGAGAAGAAACCATCATTTTGAGAATGACTTTCAGACTTTGAAATCAAAAGGAGGATGCCCTGCAGGTTTACTGAACTGTAGAGGATCCATGACTCATGTTTAACATCCCAAATTCTCCTTATGATATTGAAAATGTTTATCCTTTGTCTTTCCATTTGTGTATTGGAAGCAGTTAAATGGTTTTGTAAGTTTCAGAGGTCTACAGCAGATGGGATATTGCCTGAAGACAAAGTGTATTTCTTTAAAATGATTATGGTACGATTTTGTACTTGAATTGTTACTGATTTAAGTTTTTTGAATATTGTAATGTATTTTTGGAATTCAGATGGTGTAAGGTAGCCATTGGGCAATTTGATGTAATTATGAATTCCAAAAATATAATTGGATCATGCTTGTAAACTGATCTGTTAATCTGGGCATGATTGAGTTATGTTTGGGACATTGACTGGGCCATGTCTGTAGGGTGTTGAGCCCCACCCCTTGGTGGGTGGGGAATCAAATATAAAAGGCATGGCAAGAGCAGAGTTGCAGCAGTTTTTGAGAAGTAGTTTTGATATTGGAGAGAAGGCCCCAGGAGAAAAGAAGTGAGCCATTCGTCTGATCCTCTACAGCTGAACTTGTGGAGGAAACAGAAGCTAAGCCTGGAGAGAAATGCAGCCGCAGGAAGAGAGGAACACAAGAAGCCTGAACCCTTGCAAATGTAAGCAGCTGTCTTGCTCCAACATGTGACAATGGACTTTGATGAGGGAAGAAACTTATGTTTTATGGCCTGGTAACTGTGGACTCCTACCCCAAAAAAATACCTTTTATAAAGACCACCCTGTTTTTGGTATTTCATATTCGCACCCCTTTGACTGACTAATACATATGATAAGGGATAAGGTTATGGAAGAAAACAAAGGAATTCATTTTGTGTACATATACAATCATTCTCATAATGAAACAAGGAAGAAAGATTTATGACTACAGTTCTCCTTTCTGTAACTGGTCACTAGTATTTCAGCTGGCTGTGGTTCTTTGCCTGGTAGGGTAGCCCAAGCTTTCATTCCTGAAGATTCTTGGCCATTGTTGGTCCTGCTTGGATTGGGTTATTGCAATTTTCCATTGACTTTAGTCACAGGGCATGGCAGTATTGGGAGGCACCATAGAGGATCTTCTGTATTACAGGCAAACACTTCTTTATCCTCATTATGTTGATGCAGTCCTATTTCCCCTTGATAGGATCAGTCACATCAGCCAGTATAACAATACCCTTCATTGCCCATTGATTCAGAGGTAAGAGGAGCCCAAAGTGGACAGAGGGTAGTCGTAACTTCCAGTTCAGTGGAATCATTGTGTTTCCTGGTGGAAGCACTCCTCCATTTGGGACTAAGACCTGTAGACCAGCAGAGCTTAAGGTTGCAGGGACAGCAGGAAAAATTTTTCCTAGTGGGTCACTACCTGGCCTTCCCTAATCCATTGGTGACAGATGCACCCCTCTCAGAACTATGGGGTGCTGAACTTAACTGCCCTAATCCTTGAGGAATACACTCCACCTCTCTGCACCCTGTTGCAGCAAAACTCTCCCAGAACATTGTGTGTGAACTTGTACCCTTTTCAACTGCTGGGTCAAACTCACCCTCTCTCTTCAAATTGGTGAGTTTCCTCTCTTGGCCCAAGACAATGTCTTAATTCCATATGTCAGCTTCCATGGTTTTCCTCTTGAAGTCATTTCCCCTTCAATCTCTCCCTTCCATGAACCTTTTAGTCTAAGCTGATGGTGGTTGTGTTCATGCAACTCTCTCAAAAATCTTGTTTGTTTAGCATGCAAGAAGTAAGGGTAGAAGCAAGAAGAGAGTAGGAAATTCCACAAGTCTTTCTGAGATAACTGCATCTATGTGGCTCAATCAAAGCACCAATTATAATTTAATCAGACTCAGTGGCACAGACCAGTTCACAAACAAAATACAATATCTATCTCTGGAAATCACAAGCAATGCCAAGCTGCCACCACCTTCTAATGTGAATTTTCAGGCACTTTTATCAAGAGCAGAAGGCTTTATCCACCTTTCGAATGGGACCAATATTCTAATTGCTTTAATCACTGGGACTGTACCAAGCCAGATAAAAGCCGAGAAATGTAAGTACTTGTACATTGGGGTTGCCTTCTTGCTTTTTGACGACTGAAAATCCATCTGTGTCACTACTGACTGGCTTGCTTGATGATAAAGATGATACAGAGAAAGGATGCAGCTGTTGCAATTCCATTGATTTTAGACCATCTGGCCACCAGCTAACCTAGCAGCAGATTGCAGATATGTGTGCAAATCCAGTTGAGGGCAGCTGAATAAGAAGATATAATAGTTATAAATATATTAATCCATAGTAGTTTGAGAATTCATGTACCCCAGAAAATTATGTTCTTAAACCTAGTCCATTCCTGCAGGTGTGAACTTATTGTAGGTGGGACTATTTGATTAGTTTACTTCAGTAAGGCTGACCCAAGGTAGGTCATAATCCTTAAACTGGAGTCCTTTATAAACAACATGTATAGACACAGAAAAAAGGCCACAAGTTTATGAGAAAAGCTCAGTGACTGAGAGAGAGTTCCTGAGGGCCAGAGGCTGGAAATAAGCCAAGCACAGAGGCAGAGAGAAGAACACACACATGCTCAGAAAGAAAGCCACAGAAGTAACAGCCAGAAGCTGAAATCAGTAGAGACTAATGGAGAAGGCAGAGATGAGCAGAAACTGCCATTGTGCCCTGTTATGTGACAGGAGTTCAGAATCACTGGCAGTGTCTCTTTGGGAAGATAAAATAAGAAGCATCTTCAGGACCTTCTGTTAGGCAATGTTTACTTAGACTTTACATCCAATGCACAAGAAACGAAACAAAAATAATAGATACATGGGTCTTTCAAAAAATTAAAAGTTTTTGTGCTTCAAAGGAATTTATCATGAATGTAAAATGCCAACCTACACGATGGGTGAATATATTTGGAAACCACATTTACAATAGTAAATAAAAGGATCAAATACCTAGGAATAAATTTAACTAAAGATGTAAATGACTTGTATGCAGAAAATTACACAGCACTCTTAAATGAAATTTTAAAAAATCTAAATAAGTGGAAGAATATACCCTGTTCATGGGAATGTTGGGAATTTTCTTAGTGCAATATGGCAGGGGAGGGTTACCAGTTTAGGGTGCTGGATGTGGGGGGCATTTTGGACAGTGCACACCTGGGGCAGTCTTATAAGGAGTGTGTGAGTGTTTATTTCATTATAGTGGGCTGTATCTGTGGGTGGAGACCCACATAATGAATGAGAATGTGTTGGACTCCTGTCCTGGGGAGTCCATCTCAAATAGGGATGGGGGAGTATCTTGAGAGCATAGGCAATACCTAATTGGGGAGGACAGGCCAGTATGTCAAGCCCTCAATGTTGTTGCAAGTAACTATGAATCTTATTCCTCTAGGAATGAAGCTTGGTGGTTGCTATGGGTGCCAAGGGGAAGGGGAAGGATGAATAGAATAGATGGAACATGGGCATTTGGGGGATAATAGAAGTGTTCCACATGATCTTGCAATGATGGATAGAGGCCATGCTAAAATTTCACCAAAATTTATAAAAGTGTATGGCCCTAAATGTAAATCATAATGTAAATCATTGACCATGCTTAGTAGCAATGTTTCAATATTTATACATCGATTGTAACAAATATACCATCCACATGTAAAATATTATTATTAGGGAAATGGAGAAAAGGGGGAGGATGTTGGGTATATGGGAATCTCCTATATTCTGTACATGACTTTCTGTAACCTAAAACTTCTTTGAAAACAAAATGAAAAACATAAGACACTGGGAAAATGAACAGAAGAAAATGTCACTGTATGTACAAGATAACAGATCATACAGTGATGAAAGACATAGTGTCAAAAACTATTTTTTACATTTTTAAATTATTTTTATTATTCCAAATTTGTTTTAATTTTTATTTTTGTATTTTACTTTTTTTTTTAAACTATAATTATTTCATTTTCTTAATTGCATTTGCTTATTTTCTTAGCTTCATTTTCGAAGAGTTTTGTATCAAAGAAGGGTTACAACTGGCAGGGAGGTTCATTGGTGCAGGGTGTCAGTGATGGGGGATGCATGGGAGGAGGTTCACCTGGGGCATAGCTATAAATCATATAAATTTGTTCAAGTGTTCATGGGGCATTGTCATGGTGGGTGGAGATTCACACAGTAACCAAAAGAATATCTAATTCCCATCCTGGGGTGCTCTGCCACATTCTCTAATGGAACAGCAAGAATCCCCTGAGTACAGAGGCAGTGACTAGTGAAGGAGAATGCGCCATTGACATGCCCTTGATATTGATGGCTGTACATTTGAACCTTTGCTTTTGAAATTGAAATTTACCCTATTATTATAGAGTGCCTAAGAGTTACTGCTGAGAAACTCCTTGTTGCTCAAATGTGGCCTCACTCTAAGCCAAACTCAGCATACAAATGCATTACCTTACCCCCACTGTGGGACATGACTCCCAGGGATGAATGTCCCTGGCACCAAAGGATTGCTACCAAGCATAAACTAGCAATGCAACTCAAAAAGACCTTCTTCAAAAGGCAGAAAGGGCAAAGAGAAATGAGTTTATATAGCTAAGAGGCTTCAAAGTGAGTCAGGAGGTCATTCCGGAGGTTATACTTATGCACATCTCAACAGGATCTCATTGACTTCCAAAGTAAATTTTGCCTCACCTAGCAGAGACATCCATATACTACAGGCAGGGCAGATATCTTAGGAGTTTGGTGCCCTGCCAGTGGGCCGCACTTGGGAATTTATGCTCCCCAGTGTGACAAAGTTGGTCTCAGTTTTGTATTCCCTACACATGACTCTTCTAACCCTTCTATTTGAATTAATAATTAGTGCTAGAGTTGGTAGGTGTATGTCTGAGACACTTAAGTCTTTGGGCTGTCCATGTGAAAGTTGGGCTCTGAATCTCAACAAAGCTGCAGCGCCTACACTCTAGTTCATTGGACTAACCCAGGACAACTAACAAGGAGATGATAATAGACAATGACGGTCCCAAGGAACAGAAAGTATCTGCAACTGCAAGCAAGATAGTCCATTCATCTGCACCATGGCATCTAGGTCCCTTTCAATTAGAGGTGGAGTGGGCATCACCATCCCAGAATCCTCAGGATTGGGAAATGAATGATGGACTAGGGTAGACTTACTGGTATTTTAGTATAGACTTCTTGTGATCCTAGAATTGGAAGAACTTTTATCATTGATGTGGAGGCAGTGGCCACTGGAGGTTCTGAAGGGAGGGAGGGGGAAAAACAGGTACAATATGGGGACATTTTCAGGACTTGGGAATTGTCCTGAATGACACTGCAATGCCAAATATAAGCCATTATATATCTTGTCATAACTTACAAAATTGTGCATGACAGGGTGTAAACTTCAATGTAAACTATAATCCACAGTTACTGGCAATGCTCCAAAACATGTTCATCAATTGTGAAAAATGTACCACACTAATGAAGAATGTTGTTAATGTGGGAAAATGTGGGAGGGTTTGGGAGTGGGACATATATTATATTTTTATGTAACATTATGGAATCTAAGTAGCTTTTAAAATATGTAAAAAGGTATATTAAAAAAGAAAACTCCATTTACCAAAAACAGGGGAGGAAGAGAAGTTTGGGCACTGATTTCAGCTACTGATTAGTAAATTCAGCTGGCTAAAGTATAATCCTAAGAACAGCTAAAGTTTAAACCTGTCCAAATAAGAAAGAGGAAGTAGCTGCCATTTTAACTGTGCCCCTGGCATGATGGGGAGCAGGCTGACTGAAAATCACAGTGCTGATAGGGACCAGCTTATTTCCACAAAGCTTGGATTGCAGCTCTAGCCTAAACCCCAGCCCCACTCTGGCAGAAAGGAAACTGATGGGACCTGCACCAGCCTCTCTTGGAAACTGCAGGCCATGCCATGGAGGCCAGTTCATATCCTATTCTGGCAGCACAAACCACTTCAGGAGCTATTCCATGGCTGGAGTCAGAAGCTCCATTTCCCATGAATTGGGGAGGAAAAGGTGGTTGGCTGCTGACTTCAGCTACTGATTAGTAAACTCAGCTGGCTAAAGTATAATCCTAAGGACAGCTAAAGTTTGAAACTGTACAAATTGGAAAGAGGCCACAAACTGCCGTTTTAACTCTGCCCTGGCATGAGGAGAAGCAGGGCTGACTGAAAATTACAGTGAACTTACAGATTGGCTTCTTTTCATGAAGATCATATTGCAGCCCTATCCTAGGCTTCAGCCCCACCTCTGGCAGGGAGGAATCGGGGGGTGGGGGATGGGACCTTCTCCAGCTTCTCTGGGTAACTGCAGGCAATTTTGACTGGCACAGACTGAATATTCAGACACCTGTGGCTCCATCTCTACACCACAATAGGATAGGAGAGGAGCTGTGTTTCCTTGGCATCTCTGGAGAAGTGCAGGTCCTTTCAGCCCACATGAACTGGTTTGCTGAGTGCCTTCAATTCCATCTTCACCTCTGCCCCCCTATAGGATAAGAAGGGGCAGGTGTTTCCTCAGCCTCTCAGGGCAACTGCAGGCATTTTTGGCTGGAACAAACTCGACTGTTGGGCACCTGTGGTTCCAACCCCCAAAAGGACAAGAGAAGAACTGTGTTTCCCTAGCTTCTCTGGGTAACTGCAGGTGTTTGGCCCACACAGACTGAAGCATCAGACACCTGGAGTTCCATCTCTGCCACCAAGTAGGATAGGAGGGGAGCTGAGTTTCTTCAGCCTTTCTGCACAATGGCAGGCATTTTTGATCTGCAGAGACTGAATTGTTATGTGCCTGTGAGTCCAGACCCACCACCCAATAGGGTAGGAGGGGACTGGTATTTCCTCAGCCTCTCTGGGCAATGGCAGGTGATTTCAGGCTACATGGACTGGACTGTTGGACACCTGGGGATCCACTCTCACCCCCTAATAAGATAGTAGTTGACATGTTTCCTTAGCCTCTCCAGGCAGTGGCAGGTATTATTGCCTACAGGGACTGATTGGGCATCAGTTGTTCCTTTACCATCCCCTAAATGGGAGAATGGACAGTATTATCTCAGCCTCTCAGGACAACTGCATGTGTATTCAGCCCACATAGAATAGATTGTTGGGCAGTCCAGAGGGTCTAACCAATCCCCTGGCAGGGAGGGGTCAATTCTATGTCAGTCTACCTGGCCAACTGTGGTCCTTTTGGACATGCATGGCATAGATTGCCGCCCACACCTGCAGCTGCATACCTGCCCCAGGTAGGGAAACTTCATCTGTCTCTCTGGGCAATTACAGATAGTCTTGTCCTACAGAACTTGGATTATTACACACAGCTGTGGCTCTGTTCTTACCCCTGGCAGAGGAGAAAAGTGAGAGAAGTTTCATCAATTACTGGGGCAACAAAGACAGCTTCAGTCTCCACAGCTTACAGCACCAACTACCTCCTTAGTTCCTACTACAGAACCAGAAAGGGAGAAAAGGCAAGAAAGTACTGAATTAAAGAGAGAAACTGCACCCAGAATAATTACATCTAGTAAGCCAGATATCAAGACATCAACAAAAAATTATAATACATACCAAGAAACAGGAAAATATGGCCCAGTTACAGGAACAAGCTAAGCCTACAGATCACGTAAAGAAGTTGAAACAACTAACCATAGATGTTCAAACAAATCTCCTTAATAAACTCAATGAAATAGAAAAAAGTGAGCAAAGTAAACCAAAGGGAGAAGAAGGAAGGAAAAAATAATGATTAGAGGGGAGTTAACGGAAATCAGAATAGAAAAATAGTACAGAGAATCTATGAAAGCAAAATTTAGCTCTGTAAAATACAAATAAAATTGACATATATTAGACAGACTCACAAAGAAAAGAAAGAGGATACAAATAACAAAAATCATAAATAAGTGGGTGTATATTACTGCTGACCTTTCAGAGAGAGAAAGGATAATGAGGCTATGAAGAACAACTCTATGGTAGAATTTACATAAATTTTAAAAAGTAACAAATTCCCAGAAACATAATAATTGCCTTGACTGTTTCAAAAAGAAGTAGAAAATCTCAAAAAACCAAGAAGTAAAGATTGGATCAGTAATCAAAAACCTCCTAAGAAAGCAAAGCTTAAGACCATATGGTTGCTTTTAAAGCTTATGCCAGGG
>JAQZBX010056070.1:0-18271 GCA_029593785.1 Cabassous unicinctus
ATATATATATATAATGTGCTTAGATTACTAAGAGTTACACTAAAATTACAGGGATTCCCATGTTCCCCACATCCCAAACCTCCCATATCCTCTCACATAGACATCTTTCATTAGTGTGGCACATCACCTGCAATGTATATACACATCCTGGGGCTTTGCCATTAAGCATGGACCATAGTTAACATTGTAGACCACACTCTCTCCCACACAGTTCTGCATGGTATATGCTGATGTAAAATGGCCTCTATCTGTCATTGTAATGTCACTCAGGATAATTCCCAAGTCCCCAAAAACCCCTGTATTACAACTTTTTTTTCTCTCCCTGCCCCAAAAGCATCCAGTGGCCACTGGCTCCACCTCAATGTTGTAATTTCTTCCATTGCTTGAATCACAATATGTCTACAACAGAATACCAGTAAGTCCACTCTAGTTCATAGCTCTTCCCCCAATCCTGAGGAGTCTGGGACGGTGATGTCCACTCCACCTTCAAGTGAGAGGCAGGCTTATATCCCATGGATAAGATGGATGGGATTATCCTGCCTGCAGCTTCAGACCCTCTCCATTCCCTGGAATGGCCATTGTCCATCATCATCTCCTCACCACCATCATCATCTCACTCATGGTTGAGTCCATTGAGCTATAGAGTAGGAGTTGCAGCTCTACTGAGATTCCAGGCACAGCTGGCACATGGGCAGGCCAAAGGCTCCAGTCTCTGGAAGTACACCTACAAACTCCAGCACCAAGTATAGGTTTGAAAAGAAGGGTCTGATGGACCATGTGCAGGAAGGACTTATTTGAATCCAACATTGTCACTCTCAGGAACACAGATTCCAAAGTATAGTCCAATGATGAGACATCAATCTGTGGTGCTATCTCCCCTTATATAAGACCTGGGTGTCTCCAGAGCCCTCAGGAGCCCCTCTGTGTGGGGTGATATCCACTTTGGTGTTCTATGAGATGCTACTGAGGTGTGTGTAAGCATTACCTCTGGGATGACCTCCCGACTCTCTTTGAAGTCTCTTAGCCATATGAACTTATTTGTCTTTACCTATTCCCCCTTTTACTCAAGGTTTTTTTCCAGTTGTATTTCCAGTTGGCACTTGTTATTAATCCCTCATTGCCAGGGAGGCTCATTCCCAGTAATCATGTCCCACACTGGGGGGATGTCTTCATTTTTGAAGAGGCTTTGTATCACAGAAGAGTTTGAACTGGGGTGGGGGAGGATCATTGGTGTAGGGTGTCAGTGATGGGGGATGCATGGGATGAAGTTCACCTGAGCATACATATAAGGTATGTAAAAATGTTCAAATGTTCTTGGGATATTATCACAGTGGGTAGACACACACACAATAACCAAGAGAATACTGTATCCCCATACTGGAGAGGTCTGCCACATTCTCTACAGGAGCAGCAACAGTTCCCCAAGTGCAGGGCCAGTGACTGGTGAAGGAAGATGATTCACTGACAGGCCTGTGATATTGATGACTAGGCTTACAAGCCTTTGCTCTTGAAACTGAAACAGCCTATTGTTATGGGGTGCCTAAGGGTTGCCTCCTGAGAGCCTCCATTTTGCTTAAATATGGCCTCTCTCTAAACCAAAGTAACCATATAAATGTGATACCTTCCCCCCAATGTGGGACATAACTCCCAGGGATGAGCCTCCCTGGGACCAAGGGATTCCTACCAAGCACCAAATAGCAATGTAATTGGAAAAAAACCTCAATTAAAAGGAGTAAAATGTAAAGACAAATGAGTTTATATGGCTAAGAGACTTCAAAGTGAGTCAGAGGTCATCCCGGAGGTAATGCTTATGCACATCTCAGCAGATCTCATAGACTGCCAAAGTGGATACCACCCCAAATAGTGGGGCTTCTGAGGGCTCTGGAGAAACCCTGGTCCTTTGTTCAGGGCAGATAGCTCTGGAGTTTGGTGCCTTGCCAGTGGGACATGGAACCTCAGTGGAGTTGCAACATCTACTCTACAGCTCATTCAACTCACCCAGTACACCTGGCAGAGATGATGATGGACAATGGCCCTCCCAGGGAATGGAAAGTGTCTGCAGTTGAGGCAGGATAGCCCCATCCATGTTCCCTGTGGGATATAAGCCCTGTTTCAATTGGAGGTGGAGTGGACATCACCATCCCAGAATCCTTGGGATTGGGGGAAGAGCTATGGACTAGAGTGGACTTACTGATATTCTACTATAGACATATTGTTATTATAGTGATGGAAGAAATTACAACATTGATGTGGAGCCAGTGGCCACTGGAGAATCTGGGGATAGGGAAAGGGAAAAACAGTTGTAATAAAGGGGTTTTTTTTGGGACTAGGGAATCATCCTGAGTGATGTTGCAATGACAGATATAGGCCATTTTATATCATCACATATGCAGAACTGTGTGGGAGACAGAGTAGACTACAATGTGATCTGTGGTCCATACTTAATGGCAAAACCCCAGGATGTGTTTATCAATTGCAATGAATGTACGACACTAATGAAGGATATTTTTGTAGGAGGTTGTGGGAGATGTGGGGAGTGGGGCATATGGGGAATCCCTGTTTTTGTGTAACATTTATGTAACTAAATATCTTTTGTAAAATAAGAAAAGACAGAAAAGTCAGAAAGACATTCTTAAGAAGATGGTCTCTTCTTCCTGTGACTTTATGGGGGCCCACCCTTTCCACAGGCTTACTCAAGGGCCATTTTCTTGGTTCCATCCTCATCAAGCATCTGGATGGTGACTGAGTTCCAGATCTCACCCTCCAAGAATATTGGGGTGATGGCCACAACTTCTGCAATCTCCTGGGTAGATTCTTAACACCCCAGTACAGTAAAGTGAAGGCAACATTCTCCCTAATCTTTGGCATACAGGCCTAAACCTCTTATAGCAATGATTTCTCAACCTGGATTTCCTAGCCATGAGGGACAGGCCCAACCCTCTCAGAAGTATGGGGTATCAGCCTTACCCTCCCTAACCCTTGCAAAATGTGCTCCACCCTCGCTGCACCCTGGGATGACAAAACTCTCTCTCAACAGTGGGCAGGAACATCCATCCTCTTCAAATGTGGGGACAAACTCACCCACTCTGTACACAAGGGTGGGTTTCATCTCTTGGCCCAAGGAGATATCTTAATTCCAGATCTCAGCTTCCATGGTTTTCCTTCTATAGCCATTTTCCCTTCTTTCTTTCACCTACATATCTCTTTTATTCCTGACTGACGGTAGTTTTGTTCACACAACTCTCTCAAAAAGTTTCTTGTTTTAGCATACAAGAAGCAGGGGTCCAAGCCATTAGACAGTAACACTTTCCACAACTCCTTCCTGGATAACTGCATTTTCAATCCTGACTGATAAGTTCCAAGTTTAGTTAATTCCTCAAATTGTGCACTGTCATATGGGGATTTGATTTCCAGAGGCTTGGAATTTCCAGAATCAGCATCTGGTTTCTCTGTGCCCAAAAATTCAGTTTTCAGCTTATCTCTCTCATCTAGCATATTGCTATAAGCTGCAAGAAGTCAAGCTGCATTTTCCAAGTTTACTTTGGAAAATTCTTCAGCTAAATATCCAGGCTCACCATTTTCAAGTTCTGTCTTCCACATGACATCAGAAGTTAATCTTCTAAATGCCCTGCAACTTAAAACATGGATTGTCTTTCCTCCAGTTTCTAATAATAGTTTCATAATTTACTCGTAAGTACTCATAAAAAGTCTCTTTAGCAACCATATTCATACCAACAGTCTCTTCAAAGCACTCTGGTTATTTCTATTAAATATCTCACAATTATTTCCTTCTAAGACCTTATCAAAAATAACTTTAGGTTACATATTACTACCAACAATCTCTTCAAAGAAATCTAGGCCTTTTCCATCAAACAACTCAAATTCC
The DNA here is from genome assembly GCA_029593785.1 of Cabassous unicinctus. NCBI lineage: Eukaryota > Metazoa > Chordata > Mammalia > Cingulata > Chlamyphoridae > Cabassous > Cabassous unicinctus. The sequence continues at coordinate 3,887 of JAQZBX010056070.1, forward strand.
TCAAAAAATATCACTTAACTATTTATAAAACCATTCCAGCATTTTGGTACTTGCAAAAATATAACCCCTTCTCAGGTACCAAATTCTGAATTAGTCAGCCAAAGGGGTGCTTATGTAAAATACCAGGAATCTGTTGGCTTTTATTAAGGGTATTTATTTGGCATAGAATATTACAGTCACAAGCCATAAATAGTAAGTTACTTCCCTCACCAATGTCTGTTGCCACATGTTGGAGCAAGATGGCTGTGGGTCTCTGTCATGTTTTAATCTTCCTCTTCCTCCTTAGGCTCCATGGTCCCAGCTTCTTCCAATCTCAGCTGTAGGCTAGCATAAGGCTTGTCTCTCTTTCTGGGCTTTCTCAGTTGTTCAGGGCTCTGGTCTCTTTAGCTACAAACTGTCAGGCAAATTGCTCAGCTCTCTCCCTGGAGCTCCAGCATCCAAAACTAAACTCTGTGTTCTCCTTCCCCATGTATTTTTTTCCCTGTCTTTGATTGAGCATATCTGTACATAGCCCACAATGTGGGGGTGTGGGTGGGGATTCAAACTGAGTTGCCCTAATGACATTGTCAAATAAAAACCCTAAGCTTGATTTTAAAAAGCAAAAGTGAAACCTCTGAAACTAATACAATCTAATATGCCCAGAGGAACCGACCAGTTTACAAACACAATCCCATATCTATTTTTGAAATTCATAAACAATAACAAACTGCTACAGTATGCAAGGATGGTTCAAGATAAGAAAATCAATGTAATACACCACATTAACAGGTTGGAAAAAAAAATTACATGATCATCTCCATTGATGATCATTTGACAAAACACATCTTTTCTTGATTAAAAAAAAAACAACACTTGAAAATATAGGAATAGATGACTTTCTCAACATGATAAAAAAGTATATATGAAAAACTGACAGCTAACATCATATTCAATGGTGAAATGCCAAAGACAAGATTACCCAGTGTCACCACCACTATTGAACACTGTGTTAGAAGTATTTGCTAAAGCATTTAGGCAAGAAAAATAGATAAAAGGCATCCAAATTAGAAAAGAATCATTAAAAGTTTCCCTATTTGCAGATGACATGATCCTATATGTAGAAAACCTTGAAAAAATCTACAACAAAGATTCCAGAGCTGATAAATGACTTCAGTAAAGTAGCAGGATATAAGATCAACATGGAAAATTCAGTAGCATTTCTGTATACTAATAATGAGCAATCTGTGGAGGAAATCAAGAAAAAAAATTCCACTTACAAGAGCAACAAAAAGAACCAAATATCTAGCAATAAAATTAACAAGAGATGTAAAGGCCTTGTACACAGAAAACTATACAACATTGTTAAAGGAAATCAAAGAAGACACAAATAAATGGAGAATATTCAATGTTCATGGATTGGAATACTAAACATCATTATGATGTCTGTCCTATGAGAATTGATTTACAAATTTAATGCAATCCCAATAAAAATTGCAACAGCATTTTTATAAAGGTTTTCACACATACTTGCCTTCTAGTTTTCTACGAGATTGATAGAGGAATGAAGAGAGATCACTCATGTGGGTCCACTCATAGGTAAATCTAGAACTGTAGCACCAGAGTTCTGCCTCTTCCCAATTGTCTCTTGTGGGACCCAGTTGAGTTTTTCTTGCATCCCAGTGGTGCACAAGCACTGAACTGTGGTTCACAGGCTGGAGCAAGTACAGCTCCTCAGACTGACTCCTTCCAAGAAAAACACCATTATACTCATTTTTTCCCCAGACATGACCAATTTATTCAGAGAATTCACATTTCAGTTTGGCAGAGTATACCCAGGGGCAGAGAGTTTGGGGTAATCATTTCACTAGAGGCAATCACATTTGTTAGAGCTAAGTGGTTGTAGTGGAGTATATGAATGAAGGAAGACAAAACATCTTTAAATGATTCAGTGGGGACAACAGGAGAGTCATAATGGAAATATTTGCAGAAAAACAAAGGAAACAACCAACTTACACAAGTAAGGCCTGAAACATGTTAGTGATAGTAGTAACCTTTTAATCAATTTAATTCAACCACATTAAGCACCTTATTTGTGCCAAACCCAAGCTAGGTGCTGGGGTTGAGGTGGAAATACAAAATCAACAAGATGCAATCCCTGTTCCTAAGAAGTTTACATTAGTAATGGCATATATTAAAATGACTGCTATATGTGAGGTACTATAAAATGCTCCAAAAGCAGGGAGAGGGTTTACTTCCTGCTAGATGTTAAAATTGGGACTTGCTTATATTCAGCAGTACAGGTGAGAATCAGCTCAGGAGCATGAGTAAGCAAAACTGGTGTCTAAGCCTGTCTTGGGACTAGGAAACACTCTAGTTCTTCTACAGCTTTAAATGTGCTTAAGGTGAAGAGATGTTCAAAGGAAAAGTATTTATTTTATTTTAATCCCTCTCTTAAGGTAGACTAATATAAGAAATGAATTAACAGGACACGTGGGAGGTGGAGAACATGAGAATACCTGTAATTTCTGAGTAATATTTAGGTAATCTAAGCACCTTTAAAAATATATATATATAATAACATTTATGTAAGAAAATGCACATACATGCATATGTATGTAAATATCAGCTTACAAATATTGGTATGTATTGTGAAAAATTTGATTTTTATCCACACACACACACAAAAAAAAACAGGACATGGGGATGACAAAAATTAAAATCTGAAGAGGCAGGGATGTGGACATGGTTTTAGTGTGAACTCAACACCTTGTGTACACATGCCTAGTTGCTTAAGTAACACTGCCAAATGGGAAAAACATTCACTAGTGGTGCCACTGTTTGTCCTGCTGAGACATGGTGTCCCCTGTTAGAGGGATTTTAAAAAGCTGGTGTTGGCTACTGTCAGTAGTGAAGAGAAAAGATACAAAAAATTAAAGTCTGGGGCAGTGGATGTGGCTCAAGCAAATGGGGTCCTATCTACCATATGGGAGGTCGAGGGTTTGATTCCCAGGACCTTCTGGGGATGGCAAGCTGGCCCATGTGGTGAGCTGGCCTGAGCAGAGAGCTGGCCATGTGGAGTGCTGGCCCATGCAGAGTGCTGGTTGGTATTTTAAAAGGTACTTAGATTACATAAATGTTACATAAAAATATAGGGGATTCCCATATGCCCCACTCCCCACACCTCCCATATTTTCCCACATTAGCAACATCCTTCATTAGTGTGGTACAGTCATTGTAATTGATGAACACATTTTGGAAGATTGACACTAAGCATGGATTTAAGTTTACATTGAAAAAAATAGTTTACATTGTAGTTTACACTCTCTCCCACCCAATTCTGTAGGTTAGGGCAAGATATATAATGACCTGTAACTGTCATTGCAATGTCATTCAGGACAATTCCCAAATCCTGAAAATGTCCCCATATTACACTTGTTTTTCCCTCTCCCTGCCCTCAGAACCTCCAGTGGCTACTGCCTCCACATCAGTGATATAATTTCTTTCATTGCTAGAATCACAATAAGTCTACAGTAGAATACCAGTAAGTCTACTTTAGTCCATAGTTCATTCCCCAATCCTGAGGATTCTGGGATAGTGCTATCCACTCCACCTCTAATTGAGAGGGGGTTGTGATCCCATAGCACCAATGGATGGGAATCTCTTGCTTGCAGTTGTAGACTCTCTCAGTTCCTTGGTATCATAGTTGTCCATCATATCCTCCTTGTTGGTTATTGTGGGTAGACCAATGAACTGGGGAGTAGGTGTTGCAACTCTGTTGAGATTCAGGGCTAGGCTGGCACATTGACAACCCAAAGATTTGAGACCTTTGGATATAGACATAACAACTCTAGAGTTAATTATAGTTTCAAAGAGAAGGATAGAAGAGCCATGTGTAGGGAAACCACAACTAAGTCCAACTCTTTCACACTGGGGAGCATAAATTCCAAAGTAGGGCCCTCTGGCAAGGCACCAAGCTTCCTGAGCTATCTGCCCTGACTATAGTGTCTGGATGTCTCCAGTGCCCTGAGGAACCCTGCTATTTGTGGTAGTATCTACTTTGGCAGTCAATGAGATCTTGTTGAGATGTGCATAAGTGTAACCTTTGGACTGATGTCCCAACTCATTTTGCAGTCTCTTAGCCATATAACCTCATTTGTTTTTACCTTTTCCCCCTTTTGATAAAGGTACCTTTCCAGTTGCATTGCCAGTTAGTGCCTGGTAGTAATCCCTTGGTGCCAGGGAGGCCATCCCTGGGAAACATGTCCCTTGCTCTGAGGAAGGTAATGTATTTATATGCTGAGTTAGGCTTAGAGAGGCCACATTTGAGCAACAAGGAGGCTCCCAGGAGGCAACTCTTAGGCACTAATACTAGGCTATGTTTCAATTTCAAGACTAAAGGTCCATAAGCACATTCATGAATATCATGGGCCCCTCAATGGACCATCTTCCTTCACTAGTCTAGTAGAGGTAGATAATTTTAAAAATGGTCAGTAAAATGCCATGGGTCAGTGAATTCCCTTGGGAAAATTAGTTGCCAAACCTTTGAGATGCACCAAACAAACATAGATCTGAATTTGGAAAATGTGGTCCATTTTCTGATGAATCAGGCACTGAAGTTGTGTGTAATCAATGTACATAGGATAATCCTATCTCATATTTAATATTGAAATACTATTCCTCAGTGTCTATATATTATTTGTATAATATTTATAAATGTATATATTATTTAAAACACAGCTGAGGCAGAAATCCTGCCAGCAGAGAGGCAGAAAGTGCCAAGACTCCACAAGCCTGCATGCAGTCAGTGAGGGGCCAGAGAGGACTACAGGTGGAGCAGCTGGCATCAGGTCACAGTGGGAACAGGTTCCCCTATGGTGTGGGCCTGGGGCATGGGGCTGGGGTGGAGAGGTGATGTCTGGGGTCTGGGCAGCTGTGGTGGCAACTTCCCAGTGTGCAGGAGGCAGCTCCCTTCTCCCCCTGGTGGTGCGGCCAGGGGTGCTGTTTTCATGGTGGGGCAGCATGGAACCTGGAGCAAGGGTGCCTGGCAGAGGGATGAGGTACAGTGACCCCTGCCACCCCTTCTCTGGGGGCCATGATACCTGGGCCTGCAGTGCCAGGCCTGAGTGGAAGGCAGTCATCTCTGGCCCAGTGTGCTGGCACCTGGCCCTGAGCTGCCCTGGCCCACCAGGCTCCCTGGGCTGCACCCTGGGCAAGGGGAAGGTGGGCTTGGGACCCATGTTTCTGTAAGCATTAAGAATTGGGCAGCAGCCTCTGAGGGTTAAGACTTGGGCAGTGGCCCAACTTTCTGGGCAGTGGCCTAACTGGTAGATCAGCTATTATCACATAAAATCCTTGCCCAGCATACAGTTTCTGGGCACAGCAGAAATCATTCTGGGAAGTTGCAGTTTGTGTTCCTTCTGTGTAACATTTGAGTGATAACAGTAGTGTATGAGTAACCCTGCAAATAAAGAATGGCCATACTTGCTTGCTTGTTTGTCTGGAGCAGACTACAGCTGTGCCAGTATGAGCATACTTCCCTCTCCACCTAAGAACTTCCCTCTCCACCAAGATTTTCTTCCACCTTCTTCCCTCACAGGCTTCCAAAGTGGATGAAGTGCACAAATGGCATATTTGGAAGGATTTGATGTGTTCTCCCACTGCTCTCCTGGATGAGGAGGTAGGGAGTATGGACCCTAGGTTGTCCCCAACAAGTGTTTTGGCTGGTGTAGCTGAGTGGCTATCCTGGTGGTGTGTGTGTTCAGATGTGACACCTACCAATGACCCTGCAGCACTGCTAGGTGTCCTGCAGCAGGCCGAGTCAGCAATAGGGGAAATGTAGCCCCACACTGCTGCTGCATGGGTGGAGTGGGTGTTCCTGTTTTGTTACAAGATATCACCCAAGAAACATTGAAACAGGAGAGGGAAATTCAACAATTGTGTGAGCAACTGCAGCAGTCACATATGCAGCTGGAATACCAAGCCATGTCAGTTGGAAGTAGTTCAGATGAGGAAGAAGAATTGGGACCCATCTGACAAGCTCATCCAGCCATGATGCAAAAGGTGAAACATTTTCAGGACATGTGGCAAAGGGGACACCCCATTGGTCAACCACATGTGGTGAACACACCATGTACCATCCCTATATGCAGTCAGAACTTGTTGAATTGGGATGGGAATTTCAGCAGAAGCTGGGAGAGCCCACAGTTGCATGGCTGCTGCAACTGTGGGATGCAGGCATGGATGGCATTGTGTGTTCTGCGACTGAGATAAAGAAGTTAGCATGGCTTATTGGCCATCCTCTGCTGTTACCACATCTCTTAAATGCATGGTGGCATGCTGGGGGAAACCCCAATCACACATTGAAGAAGAGGCTCAAAACAGCTGTTCATGTGGTCTGGAATGATGCAGGAGAATTACCAGACTCAGGGAGCCAATGGACTTTGTATGCTGACCTTGAACAGGTGGTCCAGGAAATGGGCATGTGCAGTGCTGTCTTTGAGCCTAATAACCAGGGACCCGATGCTGAGTGATTCATGAGTCAGATTAGGGACCTGCTCATGCACATGCTACTGCTCCCTCATTTGGGTCCCTGATGGCTATCTTAACCCCCTATGTGGGGCACCCAATTCATGAGGTGACAGCCTTGATGGCTAGTCTTGATGAGGACAAGAGCCAATGGACCAAGGTCTGTCCAGTGGCAACAAGGAGAGATGTGCCCCCATTTCATAAAACAGCTAAGTCCACAGGCCAGGACTATAGGAGAGGTCTTGTGAATGTCATGCAGAAGTAAATGTGGAATGATTTGGTAGCCACCAGGGTAGACCCCACTAAAATAGATGGGCAAAAAAACATGGTCTTGTTAGACCTTTGGAGACAGCTAGAGCCTGCTCAACAGTGAACAGGAAGAGCCCAGAAACTGCAGCAGATCAGGGAAACTGCACAACTTAGTGACTACATGCTAGAGGACCCTAGGTCCTCCACGGAACTGGTGTTCACCTTTACATAGGAAGCAGGCCATGGTGTCCAAGAGGAGGACCCTCAGAAAGACCAGAGGCCCTACATGGAGCTAGCAATTCACTGGTCCACACAATGTGTACAGCATGTCTTGGTCCTGGTGGATATGGGTGCAGAATGTATCCTTCTTTATGGGCAACTGGATAAATTCACAGGCACATATGCCTATGTGGATGGTTATGGTTATAGTGGACAAGGCACCTTGTGGGTCATCCAGACAAAGGTGGTGGGAATTGGATGATTGCCCCCACAAAAGTACACTGTGTGCATTTCTACTGTCCCAGAGTATATACTGGGTGTAAATGTATTGAAAAACTTGACCCTACAAACCACTATTGGTAAATTCCTTCTACGGTTATGGACAGTGAAACCCATGGTGTGGGGATGTGCTAAACCCACCCCTGTCGTGTTGCCTGAACCCTGCAGGACAGTGACCATAAAACAGCACCATTTGCCAGGAGGACATGAAGAAATATCAGCAACTTTTAAAGAACTGGTCAGGGTACAAGCCCTCCATGAAGCCCAGAGCCAATTTAATGCTCTGATGTGGCCCATCCAGAAGCCCAGTGGGACATGGCATATGATTGTTGACAATCGAGAGCTGAACAAGGTGGTTCCACTTTTACATGCAGCTGTGCCATCTATTCTTGACCTAATGGATACTTTGAGTTTAACTCTGGGAACTTATCATTTTGTTTTAGATTTGGCAAATGCCTTTTTCTCCACTGTTATTGCTGATGAGGCACAGGATCAGTTTGCCTTCACGTGGGAAGGCTGAGAGTGGACTTTTACTGTATTGCCCTTGGGCTTTGTTCATAGCCCCACCATTTGCCATGGTTTAGTGGCTAAAGAATTAGAAAAGCCATAACATATGGGTACCATTTGGGTGTATCATTATATTGATGATGTAATGTTAACCTCTGATTCTCTTGTAGATTTGGAGGTTGCTGTTTCCTCTCTGGTCACCCATCTTGAAAGTCAAAGATGGGAATCCCTGTAATTTCTGAGAAATAATTAGGTAATCTAGGCACCTTTAAAAAAAAAAATATATATATATAATAACATTTATGTAAGAAAATGCACATATATGCATTTTACAAATATTGGTATGTACTGTGAAAAATCTTGATTTTTACGAACAATAAAAATAAAATATAGGGGGAAAAAAAAGAAAGTCAAAGATGGGCAATAAATTGGGACAAGTTGCAAGGGCCTGGGTTGTCTGTCAAATCCTCAGGTATTGTATGGTCATGTAAGACAAAAGTAATTCCTGAAGCAGTAATTGAAAAGATTCAAGCTTTCCCACACCCCACAGCAATGAAACAGCTGCCAACCTTTTTGCATCTTCTGGGTTACTGGTGGGTGTTTATTCCCCAATTGGCACAGGTCCTGAAGCCTTTATATAAGTTAACAAAGAAGTGAATGGGACTGGACTGATGAGGCCAAGCAGACCTTTGTACAAGCCAAAAGGGCTGTTAAGCAAGCCCAAACTTTGTTAGTGGCCAACCCCAGCCACCTATTTAAATTAGATGTACACACCACAGAAGAAGGATATGCTTGGGGCTTATGGCAATGGACTGAGTGGCTGCAACAGTCAATAGGATTTTGGAGTCAGCTATGGAGACAAGTGGAGAAGTGCTATAGTCTCATAGAAAACCAGTTGGCAACCATGTGTGCTGCTGCATAGAGTACTGAAACCATAACCCAGGAAGCCCTGGTAAAGATATTCATGATCTACCCTATAAAGGGATGGGTGCAGAAACGGATTGCCTCACCATGAAGTGGCATGGCCCAGATGGTGACACTGGCCAAGTGGTGGCCTATTTGGAACAGAGAAGCCTATTTGCTTCCAGTCCACTGAGTAAAGAGTTGCAACAAGTTTTAGGTCCCTTACCATATGCTGGGACATCTGACCCAGAGACCCCCTTTCAAGTCCCCATGAGGAAAGTTTCCCCATACAAAGCCAGGGTAGGGAAGAGCAGGCATGGTATACTGATGAAGCCAGCCAAGGACAGGTGGCTCAATGGACTGCTGTAGCAGTGTGCCCTCTAACCATTAATATTTGATATGAATTAGGGTTTGGTCAAAGCAGCCAATGGGCTGAATTGAGAGCTGTGTGGCTCATAATGGCCATGAAGCTGGCTCCTTAGTGATATGTACTGACATTTGGGCCATGTTTAAAGGTCTTACCTAGTGGCTGCTGGAATGGAAGCACATGGATTGGTCAGTAGCCCATCAGCCCCTGTAGGGATGTTCCATGTGGGAAGACCTTTGGGGATGGAGGTTGTCTAAAGAAGTGACAGTGTACCATGTAACTGCTCACTGCTCCCTTTTGCATCCAGGTAATGATGAAGCAGATCAGTTGACTAAGCTTACCTTGTGGGTAAATAGTGGTCAGGATGTGTGCCATGCATGCCCCCAATGTTCAATGTTGCATCATAAAACACTACCCAAAATTCCTCAAATGGAGTGAGCCCAGGTCCCGCTCATGAGATGGCAGATACATTTTATCAGGCCATTACCTTTGAGTCAATAGTGCCAATATGCTCTTACAGCCATTGACATGACTCCAGATCTCCTCTATGTGTATCCTGCCCCCCAAGCTATGATGGTGTGAGTGTTACAACAGCTGTGTGCCATGTATGGCTGGCCATTGATTATAGAAAGTGACAGAGGGTCCCATTTCAATGGGCAAATAGTGCAGCAATGGGCCCTGACAGGGCATACAATAGGTATATCATGTGCCTTAGAATTCATTAGCAGCTGGCATGATTGAACATTATAATGGCCTTCTTAAAATGGGCCTGCAGGCAACAGCCCAAGGAACTCCAACCTTGCAGGGATGGCATGATTGCCTTTGGTTGGTAGTAAAATATTTAAATGAATAACCCCAGCAGGGAGGAGTGGCACCAATAGAAGCCCTGTTGCAGCATGCAGGTGTCCCCACTCAATTACAGGTCAGTATGAGGGATCCACTGTTAAAATCACAAGTGCAGGAGGGTACTGCTGCTAGCACCCTCCATACTTCATGGAGGAGGAACAGTCTCTGTGGCATGGCCCTGGACTTTAAAGGCTCCCAATGTTCAATGGGTAGCTCTGGTGACAACCTGGGGAGACAGGGCACAGCATCAATTAACTGTAACCCCCTCTATTACTGATGTATGGCCACTGAAGTTTACAGTGACTGCACCTACCACCATGACCACGATACTGAAAAGTATGTTCATTCAGGCATTATGGCCCATCATGAGTGCCCCATCCTGTTACAGGTTGAAGAGAGTGTTCAGCTGTGCCAGAAGGCCCAAGAGTATGGTATACTCACCCTGGGCACACACTGCAAAGTGGCATTTTTCTGTCTAAGGATGACCAGCTGGGATGTGTCCTGTTAGATGGACATGATCTACCTCTCCTAGTTACACTTACACATTTGTCTTATCACACCTAGGAGTTCTGCTAACAGCTTGCTGGCTTGGGCCCAAACCTATGCTCAAGTGTATGTGTCACTGCTGGCCAGTTCAGGCAGTGATTTGGCCTGGAGTATCACCCCTGCCACTTGGGACAATTGGACATGGTTGGAGAAGGCCAACAAAATGACAGCAGAATGAGAAGCAGGTTGGTGGCATGTTGAGAAAGTTTTCCGCTGGGACATGGATCCATGTCCTCTGTGCTTTGGCTATGCCCTATATAATGGATGGGGCTGGCTCCCTGATGAACATGTTGAACCACAGAGCATTGCCCCAAAGTGTATAGAAAAAAAGGGGATCCCAAATGACTAGCAGAGGAGGTACCTCTGAATTTGTGCAACACTACCCAAGTAGTTATTGCTGGTTCCCACTGGTGGAATGGCCAGCCATACATTGGAACCAAACCACCAACAAGTTGCTGGCTGCGTACTTGTGGGTCTGTGGGCCCCATGGGTGGCCATACCTCCCAGCCAATTGGAGTGGCCATTGAACTCGGGGATGCCCCTTCATTCCAGGTTGCATTGATTCTACTCTAGATCAAAAAACCCAAAATTGGGACATAATATATCATAGATGGCACAGGACCAAATGTACACCCTGGTGGTTTTACCCATTAGTTATTCTTCCTAGGGGAGGGGCCATCAAAGTTGAATTAGATGTAGAAGACTTAGCACGTCACACTGCCCAAGCCCTGAATGCTTCAAAATACAGAATTGCCCAGTTAACAGAAGAAACTAATCAAATCTGCCATGTTGTGTTACAAAATTGCATGGCCCTAAATTTACTTACTGCAGCACAAGGGGGCACATGTGCATTAGTACATACTGAATGTTGTGTATATATTCCTGATAATAAAATATCCATTCAAGGGGCCTGCAAGAAATGAACCATGAAATATAAAATATCCAGAAATCACAGGTAGACCCTGTACAAGACTGGTGGGAGTCCCTAGGTACTTGGGAATGGGCTTTTGGGGGAACCCTAATAGGCTTAGGGTGCATACTTCTATTTTGTTGCTGTCTATTTTGCTGCTGTGGTGTTAGGTTGCAATGTACCCCCACAGCTGATAAAGCCATTGCCCTCAGGGGTGGAGTGTAATGGATAAGACTTGGACAGTGGACTGTGAGGGTTAGGACTTGGGCAGTGGCCAAGCTGCCCAGGCAGTGGCCCCACTGCTAGATCAGCTATTATCTCATAAAATCCTTGGCCCAGCACACATAGTTGCAAGGCACAGCAGAAATGATTCTGGGGAGTTGCATTTTGTGTTCTTTCTGTGTAACATTTGACTGATAATAATAGTGTATGAATAACTCTGCAAATAAAGAATGGCCATGCTTGCCTGCCTGATTATGTAGATCAGACTTCATCTGTGCCAGTATGAGCAAACTTCCCTCTCCAACTAAGTTTTTCTTCTGTCTACCTCCCTCGCAGTCTCCCAAGGTGAACACAGTGCACAGCTTCCCATTGGGCATTCCAGAGGCATCTGGGACACCCCTCGCCAAATTATAAATCCTACATTGGACCTCTGGCTGATAAAGTTACATCCAAAATCCCAGCCCACTGTTGGTTACCTCCAACTAGGCTGTTTGATGCTGGGTCTCAGTTTCCCTGTCTGTAATATGGGGTTCCTCATTGTTACTACTTCAGAGACAAGCTGTGGAGACTGAGCATGTAGAGGAAGTAGTCAACAAGTATTGACTTTTACTGTTGGGATAAGATTTAGAGCAATGTGGGATGCCAGAGGAAGGTTTCCAGCTTGCTTCTGTGGACATGGGACGTGGGCCTTGCAGAAGTTACAGGGTCTGGTTTCATTGCCGTGTGTCCTTTCAGACTGGTCTCCTTATTATTGCCCTGGAGATATTAGCACCCTCTCCACAGTAGGATCAGGGAAGCTCTCAGGGAAGTCCAGAGGAACACTGGGACCTGTGCAAACAGAAGGCAATTTAGCAATAACTACCTGGAAGTCAGAGGTCAAGAGAGACTGGGAAGCAGCAAGGAAATGAAACGTGAGCTGTTCCCTATACCTCCCTTGAGAGAAGGCCAACTTCCTGTCCCCCACTTCACTTTACCTGGGGGTAGGGGGCATGTGGATGACATTTCCTGGGCCTCACATCCCAGGCTAGGGAGCCTTCAGAATTGTGGCTGCAGGATGGCCTGGAAGACAGAAGTCCAGCATTTCCAGGAGGGACAACTGCAAACTTACAACAGCTCTCCTCAGTTGGGGAGCAGTCTCTTGCCATCCCTACCTCCCTCCTCCTTCTTGCCCTAATTTGCCTTAAATTCCCATGAATCTGCTATCTGGAGAAATCTTAGTGATCCTTCATCATACTCCTTACTGTAGTGATTTCTTAATTTCATTTATGAATTTTCTAATTGTCAGCCCCATTGTGCCCTGCCAACGTGTTACCCTTCCAGGAAGAAGTGTCTGGTTCTGAGATCTGGAGATGCCACTTCCCTCTCCATTTAAGCAAAGGAGGAAAGGTGGAGCAGACCTCCTAGTAAGTTAGGACTTCCTTTACACACAGCATGAAGCTTGGCTGGTGGGGCTCCTGGGCCTGTTGAGGTGGGAGGAGGTGAGAAAAGGATCTTGGGATGTGAAAGCAGGGGTTCCCTCTGGCTATCAGTGCTATGCTTTAACAGAGTGCTTTTCATTTGAAGTTAGGAATTGGCCTCTGAACATCCATAAGCAGAGTAAAAAGTTAGAATGGTGGTGTTTGGATAGCTTTTGGTGATGGAAAAGTTTTAAACAAATCCTGAATCATTGAGTCACATTTGAGCAGTTATGCTCTCTGCTGAAATGAGCCCCAACTCAACAAGCAGCAATAATCATATCTCATCAAACTCCATTTTGGTGGTTGAAGACAAATGGTATAATTGGAATATTGGATTCTGATGTAGCAGGGACCCTGGGCTCTTCTTACTTTGACTAATAGATAAATGACACTTAAGTAAGGTATCAACAGTTCTTTTGAGACACCAGATTTTTTTCACCAAAATCCTGTTTTGAAAGGGAAAAAAAGTAATGGTCAGTCAGAATTATGAAGGCAGGGACTGTATTGTCCATCTTTGTATATCCCAGGCCTGCTGTGGATAAGACTTGACCCGTGAGACACACAATAAATATTGAAAAAAGGAAGCAGAAAATCTTACCTTTTAAAATGTTTTCTGTACCTCTCCCACTTTGTTGGAATAAATGAAGCTGAACCCAATCTGATTTTTAAGGTTTACTGTTTAAAATTAGATTCCACCACTTTGGAGTACAGTTAGGCCTCTTGAGGAGGAGTCCACCCTAGGGCATATTCATTGCTCCCATTCAATGGATGAGAATGCAGAGGCTCAGCAGATCAGGTTGTCAGGCCTGCCCCTGTTGCCAACTGCCAGGTGACATGGGCATGGCCTTCCAAAAGGCCTAGGTTCTTCATTGGATCAAAGACCTAAATATAAATGCCAGGACCATAAAACTACTAGAAGAAAATGTAGACAAATATCTTAAAGATCTTGTGGTAGGTGGTGGTTTCTTGGACCTTACAACCAATGCCCACACAACAAAAGAAAAATAGATAAATGAGACTACCTCAAAATTTAACAGTTTTGCACCAGACATGACTTTGTCAAAAGAGTAAAAGGGCAGCCAACTCAATGGGAGAAAATATTTGGAAATCACATAACCAATAAGGGCTTAATACCCATGATATATAAAGAGATGTTACAACTCAATAATAAAAAGACAAATGACCCAAGTAAAAAATGGGGAAAAGACTTGAATAGACATTTATCCAAAGAAGAAATACAAATGGCAAAAACAAACAAACAAACAACCACATAAAAAAATGCTCAATATCACTAATGATTAGGGACCTGCAAATCAAAACTACAATGAAATAACAAAACAACAAAACAAAGAGAACAACAAAAAAAAAAAAAAAAA
>JAQZBX010056071.1:0-18275 GCA_029593785.1 Cabassous unicinctus
AAGATGGATAATTTAGAGGAAATGAAGAAATACCTAGAAACACACAAGCAGGCTACATTGACAAAAGAAGAAACTGATGAAATCAACAGCAAAATCATAAGCAATGTGAATTAGTCATAAAAAACCTCCCAGCTAAGAAGAGCCTAAGACCAGATGGCTTCACAGAAGAATTCTATCAAACATTCCAGAAAGAACTTACGCCAATCCTGTATAAACTCTTCCAAAAAAAAATAGAAGTGTAGGAAACATTGCTTAACTCATTCTATGATGCCAATATCACTTTCATACCAAATTCAAAGATGCCATGAGAAAGGAAAACTATAGAGCAATCTCTCTAATGAACCTATATGCCAAAATCCTCAATAAAATACTTGCTAATCATATTCAACAACATATCAAACGAATTGTACACTATGACTAATTGGCTTTCATCCCTGGTATGCAAGGATGGTTCAACATAAGTAAATCAATCAATGTAATACTCTGAATAAATAGACTGAAAGGTATAAATCACATAATCATCTCTATACATGTAGAAAAATGATTCACAAAATGCAGCCCACTTTATTTATACTTCCAAAGATAGGAATAGAAGAAAACTTTATCAACATAGTGATATATATATATGAAAATCCCACAACTAACATCATATTCAATGGTGAAATCCTAGTAGCTCTCCCTGTAAGATCTGGAAAAAGACAAGGATGCCCATTCTCACCAATCTTATTCAACTTTATGTTAGAAGTACTTGCTCAAACACTTAGGCAAGAAAAAGAAATAAAAGGCATCAAAATTGGAAAGGAAGAAGTAAAAGTTTCACTATTTGTAGATGACATGATCCTATACATAGAAAAGCCTGCAAAATATTCAACAAAGTTTCTAGAGCTTGTACATGAGTTCAGTAAAGTGGCATGTTATAAGAGTAATGTGCAATAAGCAGTAGCATTTCTGTACACAAATTATGAGCAATTTGAGTAAGAAATTAAGAAAAAAATCTCATTTAAAATAGCTACTACAGGACTACAGGAATCAAATACCTACAAATAAATGTAACTAAAGATGTAAATGACTTCTCTGCAGAAATATACAGAACACTGTTAAAGGAAATCAAAGAAGACCTAAATAAATGGAAAAATACTCCATTTATGGATAGGAAGACAAAACTCATTAAGATGTCTATCCTACCAAAACTAATTAACAGTTTAATGCAATCCCAATAAAAATTACCAAAGCATTTTATACTGAATTGGAAAAGCTAACTATGAAATTTATTTGGAAGGGCAAGGGACCCCAAATAGCCAAAAGCATATTAAAAAGGAAAAATAAAATCAGAGGAATCACACTGCATGAATTTAAAACATACTACAAAACTACAGTGGTCAAAACTGCATGGTATAGGCATATACCAAGGATATACTTACTGACCAATGGAACCAAATTGAGACTTCTGATATAGATCCTCACATATAGAGTCAATTGATTTTCAACAAGGCTGCCAAGCACAATCAACTGGGAGAGGAGAGCCTCTTAAACAAGTGGTGCTTGAAAAACATTATATCCATATCCAAAAGATTGAGAGAGGAACACCATCTCACACCTTATGCAAAGATTTATGCAAGATTGATCAAAGATCTAAATATAAGAGCCAAGACCATAAAGATATTGGAAGATACTATAAAGAAGCACCTACAAGATATTGTATTAGGAAATGTTTTCATGGACTTTACAGACAAAACCCTAGCAATGAAAGAAAAATAGATAAATGGGACCTCCTCAAAATTTAAATCTTCTGCACCTCAAAGGACGTTATCAAGAAAGTAAAAAGCCTGCCTACTCAATGGGCTAAAATATTCAGCAACCATGTATCTGATAGGAGCCTAATGTCCAGCACATATAAAGAAATCCAACACCTCAAAAATTAAAAGACAAACAACCTATTTAAAAAATGGACAAGCGACCTGAAAAGACACTTCTCCAGGAAAGAAATACAAATGGCTAAAAAGCACATGAAAAGATGCTCAACATTACTAGCTATTAGGGAAAAGCAAATCAAAACTACAATGAGATACCATCTTACACCCATTTGACTGGTGACTATTAAAACAGCAGAGGACTATAAGTGTTGGAGAGGATTAAGAGGAAAGGAAACCCTCATCTGCTGCTGGTGGGAATGTAGACTGCTCCAGCCATTGTGGAAAACAGTTTGGCAGTTCCTCAGGAAGCTAACTGTAGAACTGCCATATGATCCAGGAATTCCACTGCTGGGTACATACCCAGAACAATTGAAAACAGGTTCATGAACAGATACATGCACAACAATGTTCATAGCAGCATTATTCACTGTTGCCAAAAGTTGAAAACAACCGAAATATCCATCAACAGATGCATAGATAAACAAATTGTGGTATATACATACAATGGAATATTACTCAGCTGTAAGAAGGAATGCAAAATTAACACATGGGAAACATAGATGAATCTTGAAGACCTTATGTTGAATGATGCAAGCTAGGCACTGAAGGACAAATATTACATTGCCTCACTGATATGAATTAAGCAAATTGAACAAACTCACAGAGCTAGAGTCTGGAAGATAAATGTACAGGATACAAAAAGAGAGGGGAGGGCTGTGAGCAGATGTCTACATGAATGGAGTCTGTAATGGGGTTGAGGCATCTAAGTTTGCATTGGATTGGTGTGACAGTGGTGCAGTGATGCTATTAGAATGGGTGGTGCAGGTCTGTGATGGGGGTAAAATGGAGAGGGTGTGTTGGACTCTCCATGGAACTGGGGGGAAGGTTGAGGGAGGGAGCAGATGAACTCTGGTGATTTGCAGGTATTTGGTTGAAACTGTAATTTTGGAAACGTTTTTTGGCAAATATGACAGGGAAGAGTGGCTGGTTTAGGGTGTTCAATGTTGGGAGCATGCAAGACAGTGCGAACCTGGGGCAGGCTTCTAGGGATTGTGTGAGTGTTCATCTTGTCATAGTGTCTTGAATCAGTAGGTGGAGACCCACATAATGAGGAGGAAGGTGTTGGACTCCCATCTTGAGGAGTCCTGCGATATTCTCAAATAGAGAGGCAGAATTCTCTCAAGAGCATAGACAGTGCCCAATAGAGGAGGACAAGCCAATAAGTCAAGCCCTCAATGTTGTTGCACATAACTGATTCCTGTTTTTCAAGTATTGAAGCTCGGTGGTTGCCATGGGTTCGGAGGTGAGTAGGAGGAAGAAATAGAACAGATGGAACATGGGGCATTTTGGGGACAATGGAATTGTTCTAAATGATCTTGCAATGATGGCAACAGGCCACGTTAAATTTCATCAAAATTTATAAAAGTGTATGGTCTAAAATGTAAACCATAATATAAATCATTGACCACGGTTAGTAGCAATGTTTCAATGTTTGTATATCAATTATAACCTAATGTACCATTCACATGTAAAATCTTATTAACAGGAGAAAGAGGAAAGTTGGGAGGATGGTGAGTATACGAGAATCCTGTATATTCTGTACATCACTTTTCTGTAACCTAAAGCTTCTTTGAAGACAAAATGAAAAAATAAGACACTGGGAGAATAAACAGAAAAGAATTTCACTGTACACACAAGACAACAGCTCTTGCAATGATGAAAGACATATTGTCAAAAATATTTTATTTTTTAAAATTTTATATTTTTTATTATTCAAATGTTAGAATTTTTTGTATTTTATTTGTTATTTTTAAGCCTATCATTATTTCATTTCCTTATTAATTTTATTTGGTTATTTTATTGGCTTCATGTTTTAAGGAGTTTTGGATCATAGAAGGTTTACAGCTGTAGCAGGAAAGATAATTGTGGGATGTCAGTGATGGAAATGGGAGGAGGTTCACCTCGGGCATATCTCTAAGGTATATGAATGTGTTCAAGTGTTCACAGGACTTTGTCATGGTGGATGGAGATCCACACACTAACTGAAAGAATATCAAATTCCCATCCTGGGGAGCTCTGCCACATTCCCTAATGGGAGAGCATGAATCCCCAAAGCACAAGGGCAGCGATTAGTGAAGGAGTATGAACCATTGATGGACCCTTTATATTGATGAGTGTACTTATGAACATTTACTTTATAAATTGAAACTTAGCCTAGTATTATAGGATGCCTAAAAGTTACCTCCTGAGAGCCTCCTTTTTGCTCAAGTGTGCCCTCTCTCTAAGCCAAACTCAGCATATAAATGCACTAGGTTCCCCTCAATATGGGACATGATTCCCAGGGATAAGCTTCCCTGGCACTAAGTGGTTACTACCAAGTCTCAACTAGAAATGCAACTGGAAAAATACTTTGACCAAAAAGGGCAAAGGATAAAGACAACTGAGTTTATACATCTCACTTCAAAGTGAGTCAAGAGGACATCCCAAAGGCTAAGCTCATGCACATCTCAGCAGGATCCCATTGCTTGCCAAGTAAATATTGCCTCAAATAACAGGGCTCCTGAGGGCTCTGGAGACATCCAGATGTGATAGGCAGAGCAGACAGTTCAGTAGATTGGTGCCATGCAAGTGGGCCCTGCTTTGGAATTTTGCTTTCCAATGTGACAGAGTTGGAATCAGTTGTGGTCTCCATACACATGGCTCTTCTACTCCTTCCATTTGATTCTATAGTTAGTACAAGAATTGAGAAGTGTATGTCTCAGAGACTTAAATCTTTAGGCTGTTCATATGCCAGTTGGGCCCAGAATCTTATCAGAGTTGCAAAAACTGCTCTCCAGTTCATTGGACTTATCCAGGAAAACTAACAAGGAGATGATGATGGACAAAAACCATTCCAAGGAACAAAAAGAGTCTGCAAATGCAAGCAACATGGTCCCATCCATCTGCCCCATGGGAACTAGGCCCCCTCTTAGCTGGAGGTAGAATGGACAACACCATCCCAGAATGCTCCATATTGAAGAATGAATGATGGAGTAGAGTAGACTTACTGTTATTATACTGCAGACTTTCTATGATTCTAGCAATGGAAGAACTTTTGTCATTGATATGGAAGTAGTGGCCACTGGAGTTTCTGGGAGAGGGGGAGGGAAAAATAGATGTAGTATGGGGACATTTTTAGGACCTGGGAATAATCCTGAATGACATTGAAAAGACAGATGCAGGCCATTGTATATCACCATAATTTACAAAATTGTTCATGAGAGAGTGTAAACTACAATGAAAACTATAATCCACATTTAGTGGCAATGGTCTAAGATGTGTTGGTCAATTGTAACAAATATACCACACTAATGAGGGATGTTGTTGATGTGAGTAAGTGTGGGAGGGGTAGAGAATTGGCTGTATGGGAATCCCTTATATTTTTTATGTAAGAGTTATGCAATCTAAGTTTCTTTAAAAAATAAAAAGTATATAAAAAGAATAATTCAAGAAAATGAGCAAGTGTATTTCTACAAGAATAACTTAATTAAAAAATTTTTTTTTAATTACTTGAAGGGAAACATATTGTTAATAACCATTGCTTAAGTTAAAAAAATATTCAAATATAGGAAAAAGACGAATAGTATAAATATAAGAATGCCCTTCTTTTAGAAGTGCTAAGAATATGGTGATACATGGAAAAATTACAACTAATTTAACTTATGGACAATAGTTAATAGCAATACTGTAATATATTTGAAACAATGGCAAGAAGACATTTCCATAATAAAGGACAATAGGGAGGCATAGGGGAGTGTGGGATTTTTCCTTTTAAAGTAATGAAAATGTTTTAAATTGAATGAGGTAATGACTGCACAACTCTGTGATGAAAATGAGAGGTACTGAGTGCCCACTTTGAATGGATGGTACTACAGTCTATATGGGACTACACAGCACAGGGAATCCAGTGGTGGATGATGGACTGTGGTTAACAAGAAAAATATAAGAACATTTTCCCATGAAGGATAACAAATAAATAATACTAATACAGGGTGTTAATTGTGAGGGTTGGGGAAAAAATACACCAAATGTAAGATATGGCCTATAGTTTGTAGTAATAGTTTGAAGATTTTCTTTCATAGTTTGTAGCAAATATTTCACAAGGCAATGTTTTGGTGGTGGGAAAATATATGGGAGCCTTGTACGATGATATGCATGTTTTTATTGTAATTTCACATATTTTATTATACACTTATATTTTATGTATGTTCATGTATGAATGATATACTTGAATAAAATTTTATTTTAAAAATTATTTAAGAAAATTAACAAGTATAATTATATAAAACATACTTTAATGTTAATTAAAAAAGAAAAAATCATTTAAGGGAAATATATTTCTAATAACCATTGCTTAAGATTAAGTAGAAATAATCAAAAAGAAGAAAACATACTTTTTAAAATGCAGCATGAATATTAGAGAAAATCAAAACCACAATTCCAGATTGTGCAGCAGCATTTTTAAAAGGAAATAATAGAAATCTACTTGACTAAAATGTATAGGATACCACAAAACTTAGATTCTTAGCTTTGCAGCTTTTCTCTATTAATATTCTTAAAATATATGAATGAAGAATTTTTAAATTTATATATTTTTAGAAGATTAACTCACAGAAACAAGGAAAAAGGAAATATTTTTAATCATACTAAAATTTTAAAAAGGCAAATTAATTACTGAAGCTTGTTGATACATCATAGAATATTAAGCTTTTCAAATTGTTAGCAGGTCAACACAAAAAAGGCATGAACACATGCATGTATTTAAACTCATGAATTTACCAAACTTCAGGGCTTATAGCATTCCAGGATGAGATTTTTTATTTCATTCAGATTCCAAGAAAGCATTCATCTCCCAAGTTTAAATGATAAAGACTATAGTTATTAGTGAAAATCAAAAGCTGCTATTTATGGAAACAGAAACTGAAAAAATTATATATGTAATATATTCATAGAAATACATAATATTAGTCCAGACCATAAAGAAACCTATCAAAAATAGTTAGAGGGGAGCACGTGTAGTTCAGTGGTTTGAGTGCCTGCTTCCCATGTATGAGGTTCCAGTTTCAATCCCTGGTACCGCCTAGAAAAAAAATAGAATATTTCTATTCTCTTTATTGATTTATAGTATTTTTGAAACTTTCTTTAATGTTAACATATACTTTTCTTCTATACTTAATTTTATAACAATATTTTACTTTGTTCCATGACAAAGTAATTTTCTTTTTAGCTGTTTATTATAAGATTACCCAAAAATATTTATAAAACACCACTGAACATTTTCACAACAAAAGCTATTGTATATTTAATATTTTGCAAGAATAAGCATTCTGATGACCTGGTCATTAAATTCTTTCTATCCATCACCTGATTTGTTCTTTAAAGTAAATCTATATATTTAGAATTGTTTTCCTGGTAGAGTTGTGGGGCTAGATTTATATTTTTAGCAACTTACTAAGGGATATACAGCTAAAAAGCTACCAGATCTAGAATATAATTTCTGGATTTTTCAGTTCAAAGCATCACTCTTTAAGACTGTGCTATATTTCCTCTGTTTAGAAAAAATGATTTTTGAAATTACTCTCCATAATAAAATTCGCTGCTATTGGAATATGCACTGGGATTTCTATGATACAATTTGAAGGATGACAGCTTGTTTTTGTTTTTTGCTCATTAGTTGCCCTTAAAATCGTGTATTTAAACCACAGGTTTAACACATATTTCATGTATAGCAATTATTGTATGGGTATCTACAATCATAATCTTGGGATTTTTCCAGAATATGTGTGGTCAAACAGAGGTCTTCTCAACAGAAATTCAAACTAATTAAAGGGTGCTACTATATTTAGAGAGAGATCAAATAAATACCCAAACAGGAAATAAAGAAAAGATGCACTTAAATGTTCAGTATCCCTGTCATTCCAATTGCCTGGAGCCCTCTCTCTTCTGCAAGACTCTAAAGAGAGCATTTTTTACCTCTTTATTCCTAAGACTATAAATGAGTGGATTCATCATGGGGATCAAAATAGTAGAAAACACAGATGCCACTTGATCCTTTCCCAATGAGTAAGAACTCTTTCATTTAAAATAAGTAAAGATCCTGGTGCCATAAAAGATGATGACCCCCAGGAGGTGGGAGGTGCAAGCAGAGAAGGCTTTGTGCTTTCCTGAAGTGGAATTAATTTTCAGGGTGGTAGTAAAAATGGACCCATAGGACATAGAGATTATGGTAAGAGACACCATTACATTTAAACTACCAAGGATGAATATCATGATTTCAATGTCACAAGTGTCAGTGCAGGACAGAGCTAAAACTGGTGTTAAGTGACAGAAAAAGTGATAGATTACAATAGAGTTGCAGAAATGCAAAATGTTCATGTAAACAACCTTAACTAGTGATTCAGTGAAACCAATCATGTAGGACCCAGTGATGAGGGAGCAGCAGAGTCTCCTGGACATAACAATTTTGTAGTAAAGAGGTTTGCAAATAGATACATAGCAGTCATAGGCCATTAAAGAGAGAAGGAAGCATTCAGTGACAACCAATAAGACAAAAAAATGACATCTGAGTGAAGCAGCCCATGAATGAAATATTCTTGTTGGTATCACTAAATTCTCTAAGGGTTTAGATGTGATGATTGTTGAGTAACTGACATCAAGGAATGAAAAATGACTGAGGAAAAAGTACATGGGGGTGCGAAGCTGGAGATCCAGGTGAATAATCATTATCATCTCTGAATTCCCAAGCACAGTAATTAGATATATCAGGAGAAACAGCATAAAGAGGATCCACCCAATCACTTCAGAGTCTGTCAATCCCATTAGGATGAAGTTAGACATATTTGTGGTATTCCTATTTCCCAAAGCATTCAACTGTTGTAAACTATTGAGAAATCAAAAGGGATACATGACTGGAATGATTTCAAAACACTTTTTGCTTATAAGAATTATGTGGCATTAAAAAAATTATTTCAGTGATTCCAGATATTTTTAAAAAAGAGTTGTTTCCAAAATATGACAAAAAAAAATCTGAGTTTGACTACCAAATATAATTAGGGATAAATGAACATTTGGATATTATATAATAGGAAATCATATATACTGCATAATTAGAGTAAACATGGCACTGTTTTAAATACATCCCTTAATTAACACATTAATCTAAATGAGAAAAAGGGCATGGCAATTTAAGTAATTCATGCAAAGTCACAAATTTTAAATATTGTGAGTTCTGTGATTCTACAAAGATTTATTTACTGCAAAGATCATGCTCATAACACTATACTTCTACTTACATTTAATTTCAAATAATTATGTAATAAACAATGATAGAGAGTTTCAATGCATCATTTACTCTTCTTTTGAATCCAATATTACTTAAAACAAATGAACAATCAGAAATTAAACCCAAGGTGTATTCATACTATTGAGCAGTCCTTATCATTTATTTTCAGAAGATATTTGTAACAGATTACAAAATCAAAATTCTTCCAAAAATTATTTTTTAAAATATGTTCATTGTTTGAAGACTCTGATTCCATGAATTCTATATTTCCATTTCTACAAATCCTGAAATACTTAGGTAAGGCCTATATAATATGCATATGTATATTTAAATTCTTATAATAATATTTGCAATTTTTTTGAGATAAACTCAATTGCTCTAATTTTGAGATTATTACCTACCATGATTCAAAGTTGTTGTTAAACTTCTTCCTGCATTATTTGTCTAGAAATTTGTCAACCTCAAGTTTGTCTCGTAAATAAAAGAAATAAACAATTTAAAGAGTGTTATTTCTACAATATAATATTTGTTTCCTTTCAGGTAACTAATGTTTAATTATGTTAGATAGGTAGATGATAGATAGATAGATAGATAGATAGATAGATAGATAGATAGATAGATAGATTCATTTGAGGTAAAATAAATCAACCTAAAATTTTTCTTCAGAACCTAGGAAAACAAAATATTCACCTAAAAATTATGTCTCACAAGTATACCAGGGAACTAATGTGAACACAGGCATAGCAGACAGAGTATTCCTGACCTTTCACCCTGATAATTGCATGGCATTTCTTATTTTGAGGATTTCTGATAATGAAACTTTTGGTCATCTCTGGGACTAACTTTCAAGAAGATTGCTTGACATGATGCCAAGGATAAAAGTTCAAAGACTAATGTAGCCATGTTAGATTTGTAACAGACTTTCCCCTTAAAGGTCAAATAAGGTTCAGCAGCAGTGTTTGGTATTCTTTTGTAATATCTAATTTATGATTTGGTAAAACAGTAGGTATATATGGAGAAATCTGTTGCAAAAAGACTTTATAGTTAACTACCAGGGATGGAATAGCACATTATTTCCAATAAAATATTTTTTTATATTTAAAAGTATGACATTATTATAGGATTAAAGATTATTCATTATGCAAAAATTATTATACAACAAAATTCAGAGAAGAAAATGAAAATTATTCATTAATGTTCTTATTCTTTAGTTGTATTTCCTTTAATGTAATTTTCCTTTGTGCATAATATAAAGCTTATTTATATGTATATTTATGTATTAATATAATATTGTACATTAATGTGCAGTAATACCCTGATTTTATTACTAAACATTTATAATAAGCTTTAACCTATGATATAATAGATTTTATAAAACCCAAAATGTCATGTATTTCACTTCAACTGCTGCAGGATAACTAACTTATTTCTAGGAGTGTCCACCAGCTGATAAATGGGCTTTTTGGAGGTGCCACAAGGAAAACATGGTCATGTTTCTCTTGTCAGGTTTTGGAGAGTCAACTAATTCAATAACATAGCAGATGTAAAATTGTATTTAGCCACTACATGTCCATGCAGTTTGCTTTATTTTTCTTGATTGACTTTTACTATATTAAAACAAATATGAGAGAAGAAAGTAAAATCAATGCTGAAATGTGTAAAGCTTTTATAATAATATTAATATCCAAAAGCTTGCTTCCTCTATTTACCAAGAGGTTAAATGCATCCCTGTGAATCATTTATTAATAATAATGAAATCAATTTTCATGTATATTTTAAAAAAAATCATACAAGAACTCATTGTTTGATGGATATTTAGTGTTTTAGTTTGACAAAGGCTGAAAATGCAAAATAACAGAAATGAGTTGGCTTTATAAAGCGAATTTATTAGGGTAGAATATTACAGTTCCAAGGCTGTGAAAATGACTAAATCAAGGCATCGTCAGAGATGCTGTCTCAACAAAGGTCAGCTGCTGGTGATGACATGGCAAGGCAAAATGGCTGCCAGACTCTGCCTTTTCTGCTAGGCTCACTTTCTCCACAATCTTAGCTTTGGGCAAACGGGCATATGGCTCTTCTCTGTCCTCTCCTGTTGCTTCAGCTTCAGCTGCTCTGCTGATTCCAGCCTCCTTCCTCTCTCTGAGACTTTCAGGGCTTCTGTCTTTCTGTGTCTGCAGGCAAATCTGGAGTACTCTCTCACATGGCAGTGTAAAAGCTTACAGTTCTGTCTATGTGTGTCTCTGCTTCAGTCTTCAGTTTATATAAGACTCCAGTAAAAAGATTAGGACCTACCTTGGGTTACACATTCTAATTAAAAGTCTTTAACTGAAGGAATATAAGCAAAAGGTCCCTTAACTGAATCTATAAAAATGATCCCACATATAGTAGGCTTATACACACAGGAATGGTTTTGCTTAAGTACATAACTTTCTGGAGTCCACAAAAAACTCAAACCAGGACATACAGGTTTTTACCATCTTTTGGCTATTATGCATAATGCCACTATGAGCATCAATGTGCAATTATCTGTTCAAGTCCTTATTTTCAATTCTTTTCAGTATATACCTAGTAATGGAATTGCCGAGATGTCTGGTAGGTCTATTCTTAGCTTTCTGAGGAATCACAAAACTCTTTCACAGTAGCTGCACCATTTGAAAATGCTTCATTGTTGCTTTCATTTGCATTTATGCAATACATAATGATGCTGAGCATCTTTCCTTGTTCTTTCTAAGCATATGTATATCTTCTTTGGAGAGATGTTTATTCAAGTCATTTGCCCAATGTTTAATTGTTTTGTTTTTATTCTTTTTTTTTTTTAAGTTTAAGGATTCCATTATATATTTTGGATATTAGGCCTTTTTCAATATGTGGTTTCCAAATATTTTCTCCCATTGGGTAGACTGTAGATTTACTTTCATGGTAAAGTCCTTTGAGGTGAAATTTTTTTAAATTTTGATGAGGTCTCATGATGGAGAATAGAAAGAAACAATATGTCTTTAAGAAGTTTCTGAAGTAGTAAGTTGTGATAGGAAAAGAATGCATGACCTTTTGTCCAAGCAGAAAACTCCCAAGGACAGTACATACAAACACTGGAAATGACCCAGATGAGACACCTCTGTTCCAATGATAGGTTCTTGATAGCTACTAAGAAAAGATAAATAGTTATGCTAAAAATATAATCATGAATTAAACAAATGCATGCACAGTAGTGAATCTTTGTTTAGCTTCTTGCAATAAAAGCCAGGATGGGAAGCAGTCCAGGGATCTTCTCCTTTATGGTGAAGGGTCTCCTGACTCCATCTTTCTTCCATATAAGTTTCATTTAATTTCACCTGTGGCACCATCTTCACAATTCCTATTCCAGAATTCCAACAAATGGTGCCTGAACAGGGACATGAAGGCAAATTTTCTTCTTCTCCCATGTCATTGTCATAATCAGTGTCATGGACCAGAGAGCACAGAAAGCACAAGCACATCAAAGAGTGGTAAGACCCATTTCATTTCATCTCCAGAATATCAGGGTAATGGAAAATCAGCAGTCAAATTTTGATTAATATATTTCACTGTTGCTTTTGAAAAGTACGGGAGTTACAGTTAGACTTTCCTCTTTTTACTAGTTTCAGCCTAAAGGGCTTAATGTTCTTAATTTAAAACAATGGGAATTAGTTATAAAAGCATCACGGCGAGCATATCAGAAGGGAGAGTCCATTCCTTTTCATGTTTGGTCTCTTTGCAATCTTATTACTCTCACCCTTGAGCCTCTTCAAACATCAACTAGTGAACCCTCCAGAAATGCAGAGGCTGAGGATTCTGTCCCTGATCAGCTTGAGGCTGATTTACATCTGTATGACAATGAAAGTTCTGAAAAGGACCATCCAGAGCCTCATACTGAGCCTTGTGTTGCCGTGGCTACCACAAGGGGTCACTACAGCACTTTTCAAGCTACTGATAACACTTCAGCTCCAGCTGTAGACGTTGATCTCCCTAAAGAAATTTCCCTTAACCCCCTTTTTGCTCCAGCATTTAAACCTCAGTTAAGTCCACTAAACCCCATTTTTTGAGCCATCCTTAGATCCTCCACTACCAAAAAATTAATACTTGAAACACAAAAGAGTCTGTCTAGCCAATTCAAGAGTAAAAGGGACTAATCAAAAGAATTTAGTAAAATTTATATTGGGAAAATCTAGCATTAGTTGTAGGGGCATCACTATTCTGCCAAAGAGTTAACTAAGATAAAGAAAACATTCCAGCAGCAGCTTTGTAAATCTCCTATTTCCTACATAATGATAAAGCTGTGGGATGATAGAAGCTAATAAAAATTGAACCACTGGAAAAGTAAGAAATCTTGGCAATACAGTTTCCAAAAAAATTCTCAAAAAGCAGTAAAATCATAGATGTATGTTTCTATTGATGTGCTGTAACTTATTTAGTGTTTGTCTGTTTGTTCAGTGTCAGTGTATATTTTGATACCTCCAGATGGTAATATTAAATTGATAAATAATGATTATTATAAAACCTCTATTCAAATGGCCAAAAATCAAATAAACACTTATATTAATAAATAAATATGGATATTAATTTAAAATAATAAAATATTTAAAATCAAATTAAATCATTATTCTAACAAGTTTGTTTAATGTTGATGGTAATTGTATGATGTCAAAAGTTTGCTTGGGGCACACGATGGCATCAGTTTAGGAGGGCACTCACTAATTCACTCTCAGAGTATGGCTGATTGGGGACAGGATCCTGTCTGAGTGGTATGTGATGGGGGCGCATGGAGTGAGAACCTAGGGGACATCGATCTGGAGGGAATTGGACAGTGAGGTGGATTGCTCAGGAAAGATTCGTGAGTTTTTCCGCTGCCTGTGGTAGTCAACACAGATGGCTGAGCACTGCCCTCAGGGAAAATGCCTGGGACAAACTGCAACTCTCGCGGCAACCAGGTGAGAGGGAGCGTTCTCTGAGAGTGGGAGGGTTCTGGTGGAAGGTTGAGAGGGGTTTCCTTTCTGTGGATTTGGCTGCCTGGAATCCCTTGCACCTTTGGGGAACAAAATAGCTGGCTTGAAGTGGCACCAGGCTGAGAGCATTGGTAAATCTGCAGAGTAAGATTGATCTACCTAGCTGCCCAGGGATATGCCCTGACTCCCGCTGGCAACCAGGTGATAGGGAGCATTCTCCAAAAGTGGGAGGTTTCTGACAGAAGGTGAAGAGGGATTTCCTTTCTGTGAGTTTGGTTGCCTTCACCCCTGACAGCTTTGGGGAGCAAATAAGCCAGCTTGAAGCAGCCCCAGGCTGAGGGGAAAGGCAAATCTGCTCAGGAAGCTTGATTTACTTAACAGCCCAGTGATACTGAGGCTTGCCTCCAGAGGGGGCGGAGTCAGCCAATTTTATCATTATGCACTGAAAAACATCAGAGCTTCAGCTCCCCTGGGGAGGCAAGGAAGTAGGAAGTGCTTGATTAGTTTCCACGAGCCTATTTAGGGTCCCCTCAGTGAAGAAGGTGACCTAGAAGAGGCCATCTTTTGGGTCCCTTATTTCTCCAAAAAAAAAACAAAAACAAAAAACCAAGAGACAGTCAATTTAAAAAAAGAAAAGAAAATTTTCTGCATCAAAATCTGCAGATACAACTTTGCAGGGCAATTGGTTGATGAACACAAGCAGGCTGAGAGTTTCCACAAGGGCCCAAGAAGGCACAATGTTCTTCCTTAGCTTTGTTTGATGGCTTGCCTGTGTAGTTGTTTGGTTTTTCTTTCTTTATTTGTTGTCTCTTGCTTTTCTTTCCCCTTTCCTCCCCTGCTCCTTTTCTTTTCTTTTCTTTTCTTTTTTAAATTAGGTGCTGCTACCATGTCTCTTCTTTTCTGTGCTTCTTATTCTGTAATTTCCCATTATCTATCTATATTGATTTCATCTCTGAATGCTATCTCTTTTCCTTCCTTCATCTTTCTGCCTTCTGCTTTCTGTTGTGATTCTTACATACCGCCTTTTTTCATTAGCCTACAACTTCAAGGGTGTCAATTGCTATTCTATCTATTCTGTTTTCTTATTTTTTATTATTATTAACTTTTTCCTTTCAGCTCTTTCTTTACTCTTTCTCTGTCCCTCATCATTCTGGCCTTCAAAATCATTATATATATTTTCCTCTTTTTGGTTTCCCAGTCCATTGTAGTATTCCACTTTTTTTCCTATTACTCTACACTGCCAAAATGAGTTAAATATTAATTTTACTAAGTCTTATACTGTCCTTCTTCTAACTTTTATAAATATTACTATTATACTTCTTCCTTTCTCACATCTTTCAATTCCTTGGGCACTAATCTTCCGCCTTCAAAGGAACAGAGAAAGAAGCAAGGAAATAAAATAAGAAGAACAAAGTGTCAACGAGAAAACTTAACACACACAGAACTACCAGCTAAATAAGACTCTAGAGCAGACAGAGAAGTTAAGCAACTGAATAAACCCATCAAAATATAATGATGACAAGATGGAAACAAAAAATTACAAACCACACAGAGAAGCAGGAAGACATGAACCTGTCTAATGAACAAACTAAAAACTAGGAAGAGATGCAGAGCATCAAACAACTAATCAAAGCTTTCCAAATAAATATCATGGCCCAACTTAATGAAGTAAAGGAAAATATTAAGGATATTAACAAGACACTGGGAGAACATACTGGAGAAATTGTAAACAAACATATAAATATAACGGATATGATGGTGATCAATGGCACAATTCAAGAAATCAAAAAGATGCTGGATTCTCATAACAGCAGATTTGAACAGGCAGAAGAATTAGTGAAGTGGAAAACAATACATCTGAAATCAAACAGATAGTAGAATAGATAGATAAAAAGACAGAAAAAATCCAACAGGGACTTAAGGATTTAACCAACAACACAAAATGCAAAAACATACACATTATAGGCATCCCAGAAGGAGAAGAGAAGGGAAAGGGAACAGAAGGAGTGTTGAAGGAAATAATGACTGAAAAATTCCCAACCCTCTTGAGACAGATGGATGTACATGTCCTGGAAGCACAGCGCACTCCAAACAGTATAAATCGCAAAAGGCCAACTCCAAGACATATACTTGTCAAAATGTCCAATGCTCAAGACAAAAAGCAAATAATCAATACAGCAAGAGAAAAGGGAACCATCACATACAGGGGACACACAATAAGATTATGTGCTGATTTCTCATCTGAAACCATGGGGGCAAGAAAACAGTGGTATGACATACTCAAAGGACTAAGAGAAAAAAACTTCTAGCCACAAATTCTCTATCCAGCAAAATTGGCATTCAAAAATGATGGAAAGTTCAAAATATTCACAGATAAAAAGAAATTAAGAGAATATTCCAAGAGGAAACATGCACTTCAAGAAATACTAAAGGAAGTTCTACAAGTTGAAATGAAAAAACAGGGAGAAAGAGTTGGAGGAGAGTGTAAGAACAAGTAAAAAGAAAAAAGAGAAATAAAAACAACATATGACATACATTAACCAAAGAAAATATGGCAGATATAAGAAATTTGTTGTGATTAATAACACTGAATGTTAATGGATTAAACTCACGAGTCAAGAGACACAGATGTGCAGAATGGATAAGGAAATATGCTGTCTACAAGAAACCTACCTTTGACCAAGGGATTCAGGGGGTTGAAAGTGAATGACTGGAAAACAATTTTACAAGCAAACAATAGACAAAGAAGGACAGGAGTAGCTATCTGAATATCAGACAAAATAGACTTCAAATGCAAAACTATTGTAAGAGACAAAGATGGACACTATATATTAGTAAAAGGGGTAATCTCCCAAGGAGAGGGAACAATCAGAAACCTTTATGCACCTAATCATAATGCCTCAAAATACATGAGGTAAACTCTGGATAAACTAAGTAGATAAATAAATGCCTCTACAATTATAGTGAGGGACTTTAATACACCAATATCCCCATTAAATAGAACATCTAGACAGAGAATCAATAAAGAAACAAAGACTTTGAATAATACATTAGAGGACCTGGATTTCCTCAAATACAGCAGGATTTACATTCTTCTCTAGTGCACATGGATCATACTCCAAGACAGATCACATGCTAGGTAGGCCACAGAACAAATCTCAATGAATTCAGAAAGATTGAGATTATACAAAGTAATTTCTCTGACAACAATGGAATGAAATTGGAAATCACTAAGGGCCAGAGAAACAGATTTGGCACAAAGATATGGAAGTTAAACAACACATTCTTAGACAAAGAGTGGGTCAATGAGGAAATCTCAAAAGAAATCAGTAACAACCTTTAAAGTAATGAAAATGACACCACAACATATCAAAACCTATGGGATGCAGTTAAGCTGTCCTGAGAGGGAAGTTCATAGCCATATTTACATATATTAATAAGGAAGAAAGAGCTAAAATTGAAGATTTAACTGCACACCTGGGAGAATTGGAAAAAACAACAACAAGCTAAACCTAAAAGAAGTAGAAAGAAGGATATAACAAAGATTAGAGCAGAACTAAATGAAATAGAGAATAAAGAAGCACTAGAAAACAATAAAAAAAAAAGCTGGTTCTTTGAGAAGATCAATATAGTTGACAAACCCTTAGGCAGACTAACAAAGAAAAAGAGAGAACAGATGCAAATACGCAAAATAAAGAATGAGCAAGGTGATATCACTACTGACCCCACAGAAATAAAGGGTATCATAAGAGGATACTTTAAAAAATTATATGCCAACAAGAATAATAATTTAGAGGAAATCAACAAGTTTCTAGAAAGTCACAAACAGCCTATATTGATGAAAGAAAAAATTGATGAACTCAACAGTCCACTTCCAAGTAAAGAGATAGATTAAGTCATCAAAATCCTCCCAACTAAGAAGATCCCATGACCAGATGGCTTCACAGCTGAATTCTACCAAATATTCCAGAAAGAGCTAACACCAATTCTGCTAAAGCTCTTCCAAAGAATAGAAGTAGAAGGAATATTGCTTAACTCATTCTACGATGCCAACATTACCCTAATACCAAAGCCAAACAA
>JAQZBX010056072.1:0-12967 GCA_029593785.1 Cabassous unicinctus
AATTTAAGCCCTTCAGGAAGGTGTGCTATATCTTCATGGACACAATTTTGAACTCTGGTCATCTAGTTCCTATTCAATATGGCACAAAAAAAACTATGTCCATCACCCCTTCTTATACTCTACCTCCCAAGTTTTTTGAGGGTAGAACCCCACTGAGTATTTTATATGCATTAAACAAATGCAAAGAATAGTTTATGATTGCTTAGCGAAAATAACTACACTCTCTAGTTCTTTAATTAACATGGCATTCCAGATTTGCTGAAAGAACAGATGAAGTGTGAGTGGTATTTATAGTTAGAAGAAAAAGACAATGGAACTATAATAGGGTTTGAGAATCATCTACTTTGGAGTAGCCAGGAAGGCTGAATTGTGAGTAGAAACTGTAGAATGAGAAAGCAGTTGTAGTTTAAGTAACTGAGAAAGAAGTTTGTAGCCTGGACTAGGAGATTACTAACGAAAACATAATCAATACTTATTTAGGATTGATTCTTCTTTATCAAGTACAAAGAACTCTGGAAAGAGGAAGTTTTTTTAAGCTTGGATGGTTGCTCAAAACAACTATTAAGATATCTCTCTAATTTGAATAACATACATCATTTGTCTAAGGCAGAAGAATTGTTTTTAAGAACATAACTTTGATAAGAAAGGTGTGGATTCAAATACTTGTTCTAGCACTTAAAAGTAGTATCATCTTGGGATACTGTAAAATGGATTGCATTAGCATGCAGGGTTGTGGTAAATATTAAATGAGAAAATTGATATAAGCTTGTTGGCATATTATCTGCCATATAGAAAGAATTGTTTAGGCATAGTTAATTATTTATTATTATTAATGTCACTGTCATTACTATCATCATCAAGAAATTTAGCCTGAGAGTTGGTTTCTTCTGTGGTCACTTAAATAAGCAAAAGAAATATAGAGATACAGGGGTAAGGTGATTCCTAGGTAGGAGTCACAAGAAAAAGCCTAAGTTCTTAGAAGTAGGAAAGATGGGCAAATAGACTGAGGATTTGAGACACCTGCTGGGCTGACAATAAGTACAGAATGTAGAGCTATACACATGTAGTGTCATATCTGTGATAAATTATCATTGATTTATTCAGTTTTGCAAAAGCCTGTTGCATTTTATGTAATTTGCATATGTGTAAATAAAAATACTTCATGCTTTCTCTTTCATATGCCTATTTGGAATATGGAATGTGCCATGTTGGAAAAGACTATGAAAGAATACCTTATCTCAAGTGTCAAAAAGCATTTACAAAAATAATATCAGAAAGATAGTAAATGCATTTCTGAAAATAAAATCTATTCAAAGTCTGAATAAAAAGATGCAGCACTTTTGGAAAGCAATTTGGCACTTTATACAATAAGCCATAAACTCTCCATGCCAGGTGACTTAGTAAGACTATTTCTGGGAAGCCATTCTATAGAAATAACCCAATATAAGGGAGGAATCCATATACCTTAATGCTTTTATGTCAGTATTATTTGTAATATGAAGCTTCCAATTTATTCTGAATGTACAGCAGCAAGGAGATGATTGAAC
Organism: Cabassous unicinctus; assembly: GCA_029593785.1. Lineage (NCBI taxonomy): Eukaryota > Metazoa > Chordata > Mammalia > Cingulata > Chlamyphoridae > Cabassous > Cabassous unicinctus. The sequence continues at coordinate 1,548 of JAQZBX010056072.1, forward strand.
ATTATTTATAAAACCATTGAAATTATGAAACTGTTCAGTAATATGAAAATAACACTATTTGATATAAGTTCACTATATAAATGCACTGTGTTTACCAAACGGTTATAATAATGTAAAAGAGTCATAACATAGGGAAATGTACTAACATGTTTATGTACTAACATTGAGTGAGTAAAGAGATTGGAATTTTTTTCCTTTTCTCTCTTGCTATTTTTTGTCTAAAAATTTTCAGGGATAGAATAATTGTCCCTTAGGAAATATAAATTCCCTCTTATGAAAAAAAACCTAGTGAAAGTTAAAATAAGGACTGGTCATACATTTTCAGGAATACTTATTTATCATAAAGAAATGTAAGTTTCAATGACATTATAGTTTGGTTTAGCTGAAACTTAAAGTCCATATAATTTAGATTCTCACTTGATGCTTATTTTTCCCAGAGGCCTCTCTATAATATATACCCTTCTAGTTGGACTTCTACCTTTAGCGCATCTAATTTTGAAAATGGGTTTTCACTTCTGTTTTATTAAAGCATCTTTCGAAGCTCTGAGAAAGTTCTCTCTTCCATTGATCCAAAATTAATTTCCCTATAGATTCCACTCATATTTTTTGAGGTCTAATCCCTCTTGCAGATGGCAAACTTCCAAATGCATAAATACACTAATCATGCAAAAACAAAACAAACATAACAGGACAAGAACCTAAAAACCACCGTTCCAGGGTCTGATTCTCATTTACCTGGTGTTGAGTCTCCTTTGCATCTTGGTCACACTATTCTTTTTTTTTCTTCTTTATTTTAAAAGAAGTTTTAGAGTACATAAAAGTTACATCGAAACTCCCCCTCCCACACTTTCCCATATTAACAACATCTTTCATTAGTGTGGTACATTTGTTACAGCTGATGAGCAAATATTAAAGCATTTCTACTAACCATAGTCTACAGTTTACAATATGGTTTACACTTTGCACTGCACAATTTTATAGGTTTTGGCAAAATGTATAATGGCCTGTATCCTTCATTGCAATACCATGCAGAACAATTCCAATGCCCTAAAAATGCCCCATGTTCCACCTCTTCTTCCTTTCCCCTCCCCTCAGAACCTTTGGTGACCACTATCTTTATTCAATGTTACAAGTTCTTCCATTACAACAATAATAATAAGTCTCCTTTGGTCCATGGTTGTATTCCCCCCTTATGTTTGTTCATTCCTCAATCTTGAGGATTTGGGGATGGTGATGCCCACTCTGCTTGTGATTGAGAGGGGGCTTAGATATTATGGGGCAGATGGAAGGAACTGTCTCATTATATCTTTCTGATAATATGAGAATGTTTCTAACAAAACACATTTCATTTCAAAGTAATTATATGGGATGAACATGACAGAAATGTTAGTATTTTATTCCCAATCATTTTCTAAATGGAAAAAGGAAATGTAGAAACTAGTTTTGAAATATTGAGTTAAAACATATTTTGTTTCTACTGTTACATGTCAGCTTCAAGATCAGCTTTACCAATTAAAGTGACTGTGGCTATAAACTTCGGTTCTCAATTAAAAGGCCACAAAATGAGCTTACGCATAAAACAGCACATATCCAGCTAACTGAAGAACAAAGCTAAATAAATAGAAAACAGCCAAAAATGCTCAACAAAGACAACATTGTGTGATGTTCCTTAAAAGAAAAATATTATGTATCCAATATGTAGCCACACAACGATGTATGTTTAAGGGGCTATGGAAACATAATATTTACAGAAAAATGAAAAATTCATGAGTTTAGTAGACATGAGTTTAGTAGATTATAAAATTTGATTTTAGGATAGCCAAATATATATGATGCATAAAAAAAATTTAATGTCAGAAATGATCCCTAGATATGATGGTGGATTTAAACCAATATTATAGACTCAATGCATAATAAATTTACGGAAGAAATAACATATAAAAATATATAAAATAAAATAGATAAAATAGCATAAAATTAAATATGATTTCTAGAATATCATGGTGAGGAGCCCTGTGAATCAACTCTCCAGGAAACAACCATAATTGGTGAAAAGTATAAAAGGAAATCATATAAAGTCTCTGGAAATTTTCCTAAAGGCCTAGGGGCAAATGAAACATATATTAAAGACAATATACTAATCTCAATAAGAGCAGTGTGAATCTGTTATATGAACTATGGCCTGCTTCCTCAGTCTCTGTGCCTCATCTCAGCATGATTATGGAACCTCAAATATGGGCAGGTGTGGTAAAAATATGGGGCTCCTTCTCCAAGCCAATTAAGAGCAATTAAGCAATTAAGAGAAGCACTCTAAAATTTACACCAACAACTTTATTAGAGAGAATAAAAGACAGCTAAGAGCCTCCTTGGGTAAGAACAAACCTCAAAGACTTGATTCAAAACCTAGTTCTGCAAATGGGCCCAGGTTTAATTGGATCAGATTGTGGGAGTAATAGCTGTAAATGCCAAAGTATAAAAGAAGACACATCTGAAATCAGTAATCCAAACTTTGACCATAAGATAGTGGGAAAGAAGAGCAAACTAATCCCAAAGCAGGTAGAAGGAAGGAAATAATAATGGTTAGAGCAGAAATACATAAAATAAAGAACAAAATATAATAGGGAAAGTTAACAAAACCAAAAGTTGGTTCTTGAAAAGATCAACAAAATTGACATTCTTTTAGCTAGATTGACAAGAAAAGATAGAAGTCTTAAATTACTAAACTCAGTAATGCAAGAAGGTATGTTACTACCAGCCTTAAAGAAATAAAAAGGATTATAAGGAAATACTATAAACAACTATATTCCCACAAAGTAGATAAATTGGAAGAAATCAACAGATTCTTAAAAAGACAAATTACTGACATTGACTCAAGAAACAGAAAATCTGAACAGAACTATAACAAGTAAAGAGACTGAATTTTAGTAGCATTCATAGTGGTAACAACTACAACAACAACTGACCACAAAGGCGAGCCCAGGACCAGATGGCTTCATTGGTGAAGTCTATCAAGCATTTAGTGGAGACATAAGGCTGATCCTTCACAAACTCATCAATAAGTATTTTAGAGGAGACAGTGATTCCCAACTCATTCTATGAGACTGGTATTACTCTGATAAAGAAACCAAGCGTATCACAGCAAAAGAAAATTACACACCAACATCCCTTTGTGTTGATAGATGTAAGACTCCTCAACAAAAATACCAGCACAACAAATTCAGAAACATATAAAAATAATTGTACATCATTACAAAGTGCGATTTATCCTGGCAGTGCAAGATAGATTCCAGAATTAATTAATGTGACATACCATATAATTAAAGAACAAAAACCACATAATCATCTCATAGATGCAGGAAAAGTATTTGAAAAAGCTCAACACTCTTCATGATACAACACTCAACAAACTAGGAATAGAATGGCATTTACTCACCAATAAAAAGGCCATCCAAACACACACACACAAACACCCTACAGCTAAGTCCATACTTAATGGTGGAAAACTAAGTGCTTCTTCCTAAGATCAGACACAAGAATGTCCACACTTGCCATTTCTAACCAACACTGCACTGGCCAGGGCTACCTGAAAAGAGAAAGAATTAAAAGAAATCCAGATTGGAAAGGAAGAAGTAAAACTATCTCTATTTTTATATGTGATGAGCCTGTATATAGAAAATCCTACAAAACCCACAAAAAAAATTTTTATAACTAATCAATGATTTCAGCTCGACTGCAGGAGGCAAAATTAATTTACAATCATCATCTTTTTTCTATACACTTGCAAGGAACAATCCAAAAACAAAATTAAGTAAATAAATATATTTAAAAGAGCATAAAAAAGAATGAACTATTTAGGAATAAATTTAACAAAATAAGTGTGAAACTTATACTCTAAAAACTAAAAAGCATTTTTGAAAGTAATTAAAGAACTAAATATATGGCAAGAAATTCTATTTCATAGATTAGTGGATTTTGTGTTTTTAAGATGGCAGTACTGACCAAATTGATCTATAGATACACAATAATTCCCGCTGAATTATTTGCAGACATTGACAAATTGATTCTAAATTTCATTTGGAAATTCAAGAGACCCAAAATAGCCAAACTTTTCTTGAAAAAGTAAAGCATAGTGGGAGGATTAACATTTTTAATTTATAAATTCTGTACCAGCTACAGTAATGAACACTCTGTTGTACTGGCATAAGAATGGAAAATGGAATAGACTTGAGATTACAGAAATAAACTTTCACAGTTATGTTTCATTTCTTTTTGATAAGGATACCAAGATAATTCAATGGAGGAAAGAAGAATTGTTTTAATAAGTGGTGTTGGATTACTAATATCCACATGCAAAATAATGAAATTGGACCTGGTCCTCACATCACAAACAAAAATTAACTCAAACTGGATCAAAGCACGAAATTTAAGAGCTAATATTATTAACTCTATGAGAAAAACATAGGTGTAAATTTTTGTGATTTTGGACAAGGCAATGATTTCATAGATATGCCACCAAGGGCACTAAGCAACCCCTCAAAATAGATTAATTGGACTTCATTGAAAGGAAAACATTTGTGTATGAAAGGGCATATTCAAGAAAGGGAAAAGACAGTCTGCAGAATGAAAGAACACATTTTCAAATCTTTTGGGGTCTTGTATTCAGAATATATAAAGAACTTTTAAAGCTCAACAATAAAAGACAATAAAACAAGCTTAAAAAGCAGGTAAATAATTTCAAGAGACAGCTCCCCAAATAAGATCTACAAATGGCCAATAAGTATATGAAAAGATGCTTGTCATCATTAGTAATTTGGGAAAAGCAAATACAAATCAGTAACATATTACTTAACGCCCACCAGGATGTTTATAATTAAGAAAAAATGTAAAATAATGTGGAGCAATTATTTTTATAATTATTTTTATTTGCGTCGTGGGAACTCAGGCTCAGTCACAGCAGAAACTTCCAGGAAACGACCACTTTATACTCTCAAATCACCAAGGGTCCAAAAGAGCAGGGGAAGAGAACACATCATTGCTGGTGTCCCAGGGAGGCCAACTGCTTGGGTCAGGGTCAGTGGATGGCAGCTCCGCATGACCCCCTTAGCTCTGCATAAGAGAGACCCTGTACTACCCAATGATAGGCTATTTATATACCCCAAGGGGAGGAGGCCCTGTCACCAAACAAAAAAACATGCATCAAGTAACCTTTGTGTAGAGTTCCTGCCCTGGCAAGCAACTGGGACAGCTTGTTCCCAGTTTTAGGTTCAAAGCATGGCCAGGCCATTCCATTAGACCTAATGTCTTCTCCAGGTCGTGGGATGGAAACATTGAAACATAGGCACACAAAGAAAAGGAGGCTGGGGGTAGATGATAGCTGAGAGATGGCTGCTGAGCATGGCTGTGACTTCCCCAGTAGATTATAATGTTGGCAAGGATGTGGTGAAAATGGAACACTCATAGATACATACATATAATCAATTAAAATAATGAATATACTGATTAGTTTATGTGGAACATCTTTGCATTCTTAGTATTAACCAGTGTGGATCAAGACTTAATAGTTGTTTTTATATGGATTGATTTATTAACTAGATTTATTAGCTAATATTTACTAATATGCCACTCATAAGGTTTTCAACTTCTCTTTGAATAAATTTAAGAATTTATTAGTTACGAGAAAATATCCAGTTTGTCTTTTTGTTTTCAGGATTATGAATAAACTTTTATTTATAGTATTCTTTGTTTATTAAAACTTCTAGTTTCTTACTATGTCTCATTTTATTTTGCTTTTTAAATAAATGAATTTGAGACCTTACAATTTCTACTAATGACCACTTACCTTTTATTTTGTTGTTCAATTCTTCTTTATCCTTAGTAAATTTTTTTTTTTCAAGATTTATTTAGTTATTTATTTATTTATCCCCCCCTTGCTGCTTGTGCTTGCTGTGTCCATTCACTGTGTGTCTTCTCCGTGTCTGCTTATCTCCCCCTTGCTGTGAGGTCCTGCTGCATCAGCCCCTTGCGCCGCACGGGCTGGCCTGCCCTCACAAGAGGGCCCCGGGAAGCGAACCCGGGGCCTCACACATGGTAAACGGGGCCTCTATCGGTTGAGCCACACCTGCTTCCTGTTGTGAGGGCTTGCTGCATCAGCCCACTAGGCTGCGCGGGCTGGCCTGCCCTCACAAGGAGGCCCCGGGAAGCGAACCCGGGGCCTCTCATATGGTAAACGGGGACTCTGTCGACTGAGCCACTCCTGCTTCCCCTTAGTAAATTTTTGTCTTCTTCGTATCCCATTTTCTGAGAAAAGTACATTAAAATCTCTCATTATGATTATGCATTTCCTAATTTCTTATAATAATTCTGTCAGCTTTTGCTTTATACATTGTTTTATCTGTATCAATTTATGATTTTCTATCTTCTTAATGGAATATTTCTTTTATGTTTGCACAATTTTTCTCTTAATATTAATAATATTTTTCATATTCATAGTTATTTTGTCAAACTAAATTTATGACAGTAGCTTTATTATCATGCTTATTTTTTTCTTATTCTTTATTTTAACTGTTTAAAATTCCTCAATACCTATAATACCCCAAAATAGGAACAGGAATTACATTTCTTTACATGATATAACTGATATTTTATTTAATTTATACCTTTTCCAAAAACCAAATTTAGATGTAATTATTTACTTTATAAAGGTAGTTTATTTTATCAAGATATTTGATCAATATCTGGATTCCTCATTGCTTCTTGCATTTCCAGTTTCCTTCTTTGTTTTTCATTTCCAGTTTAATGTTTCAAATGAGATCTTTTCATATTTATTTCAGGGAAAATATGTGAATAGCAAATTCTCTTAGCTTTTTAAAATCTTTAGACATATTATTTTGCTCTCAGGTTTAAAATGATGAATTGTCATGTTCTTCAGCATTTGAAAATATTTATTGCTTTTAGTCAATTACAATTGCTAATGAGATATTGTTTTTGTCAAGCTAATTGGCATTCTCTTTTGGATAATCTGCTATTCCTCTGTGAGTTGTTAAATTTTTTTTCCTCTTTATATTTGATATCCCATGGTTTCACTCTATGTTTTTATGGACATTTATGTGCACAGTTTTAATTTTCCTGTTTGGCATTTTTAATATACTCCTTCTAAGAAGACTCTTTGTTCTTCAATTTAGGAAAATCCTCAGTCTTATTTAAAGGATTTTGTCTCCATCATGCTACCTAATCCATTCTGTTTTGCTTTAAAGTCATGTGTTGATATTTTTAAATCACAATGTCATGTCTTTTAGCATCATTTATAATATGTCAATCTCCTTACTGCTGTGTGCTGAATTATGGGTGAATTCCTAGCACTTTCTTGCAATACTTATTCTTTCCTTATGGAAAGTCTAAAATTTATCTCATCTTTATTTTTCTTCATTATAATGACATATTTTTTACTTTCTTTTATTTATAATTGGTTCTTTTAATCTGCAGCTGTTTTTGATTATTGTGTTCCTTTTATTCCTTTGTAATATTTTATTCATTTTTATGGATATCGTTCTTCCCTTTATCTCTGTTAAGCTGTTATATGTGCTTTTCTTAAGGACATTTTTTCTCTACAGTAGATTCCTCAGTTATTTGAAGATCTAAAGTAGCAAAGTCCTCTGTTGAATGAATTGGCTTTCTTAAATTCTTAATTTTCTTTTTGGTACATTGCCTTTTTTGAAGTATAAGAAGCAGTTTTTCAGTTGCTTTTCCCGGCTCCCCTCTCCTCCTCATTCTTCTGGTGATAGCTCTCGATGGCTTCCACCTGCCCCATGTGCCTGCCCAGCTCAGAAGCAGCCCATGCACTGCAGTGTTCAAGTGTGCGGAGACCCCAGCCCAGGTCCTTTTCTTGCTGTTTCTCCTTGATCTTGTCCTCCTGAGCAAGAGCTCAACATAAGCCTCAACCCTGCGGATTTCATGGACTATCTTCTGGTCATGCCACAATGTGTAAAGTGAATAGAACCCATTTTCCTTTACAGTTTCAATTTGGAAGTACTCTGAAGTGGTGGAATTCAATTTCCTTTGAAAGAAGCTCTTGCCCATAAACACACACACAAAAGACAATTTTTTTTTTTAGCACCATTTTTAATAGCGGCAAAATGGAAAGCACTTACTGGTCTGTAAAGAGGAGAATAGAGAAGTAAATTATGGTATGTTTATAGGATGGAGTGCAATATGGCCATGAAAATGAATGAACTAGATCTTTATGCAGGACCTTGGGTAGATTTAAAAAATATGGTGTGTAAAATTATAAAATAGGTTGCCCCCAACATAAAGAGTGATAATATTAATGTACAGTAAAAACATAAACACAAGATACTTTGTGTGATTTTCATACATGTGTGCATATGATTTAAATGTAAAAGGGTAAAAATAATGGACTGGAGACAATACTTTTAGAAAAATGAGAATGAGTATTTCTATAATTTGTGGGAGGTGAGGGATGGAACTAGGAAGAAGAAAAGGGAGATTTCAAGTTTATCTGTAAAAGTTTATTTTTATAGAAAATCACTTGCAACAAAAATAGAGAAGAGTATATTTAAAAATACGAAGAAGAAGAAATGCAAAGGAAGGCATTAATGGAATGGAATTTGTATGGAGATTTATTAAATACTACATGTAATTATCAAAACAAAGTAAACTCATTGTTCTTCTGAGTTAGATTTAGGCCAGCCACGGACAAAGCATTGTCTCAATTCAATATAATATATAGGTGTGAAATTCTACCTTCCCATATGTGTGTGCACGTGTTTGACATTTTAAAATGACCTAAAAGCTACACTTATCTAATTATAAGCCTGTACAAAATTTTTTGTCCATTCTTGGGCTTTGGGAAGAAGTATGTAGTCTATTGTCTAGCAGATTACAAACACTGGCAGCACATTTATTGAACGAATGCTTTCCCATTGCCCTCTCTCACTTGTATCCTTCTCAGCAAATAAAGTAATATGGCCTCATCAACATCTTTGCAGGAAAAAAAAATGTGTTTCCCCAGGCTTCAAAGCAAAAATCAGTGGAGGAAGAAAGGCAAATATGGAGACAGAAAGGGGGAAATTGGAGATGTTTTCCTCCATTTAATGATTTAGGAAAAAATGAAGGCAGATGCGATTTCTTTTTTCATTTTGAAAGAAAAAAATCCTCTTTCCTGAAAAAAAATACATAAACATGGCACTGTGAATACAAAGAATAATCAAATGCACTGCTATTGTTTTGGAGACAAGATGCAATGAATTGTATCAAGAGAAATAAATGTAGCAATTGATTCCCCACAGGCCAACCAACAGCTGCCTAATAGTTTCTGTTCATTCCTTCGATGATATGTGTCAACAACAACAACTTGTCCAAGCATGATCAACCTAATTCCTTACCAACGAAAGAGCCACTGCCTACATGCCAAAAAGAAAAGAAAGCAGCTGAATGCTTTCCTGTCTAGTCATATTTCCCGGGCAAGTAGACAAACTTTGCCCCTGCTTAGGGCCTGGCATGGATGAAGTGTGAGCCCGCATGACAGCTTCCATCCTAAGCGACTGGAACACTGAAAGAAGTGAGTCAGGCATCTTGTGCCATGAGTAAAATGCCATCTGGTATCGCCACTCTTATTCTTTGGTTCAGACGGACTTCAGAATGAAAAAACGTGACCTTGTACAGTCAAACGTTTATTTAATTACAGCGCAGTGGTACAGCTCAAGCCTGGGCAAGGGGGCGGTGGAAGCTCCTGGGGCGGAGATGGAGGCGAACAGCTCGGTGCTACGGCTTGGCTCGGTGTGGGTCTGGGTGGGGGCAAAGATGGAAGCGCTCAGGGCCCTGGGGCTGCACTAGATATACGTTCACTGTGTCACCACCCTGGGGGTGGAGCCCCAAGTTGCGATGCTCTGATTGGTCAATCACTGGGTCTGCGTGAGGGCATTGGTTAGGTTTTGGAGACTAGATTAGCATTTTATGTTAATGAGGTATGCTAACTGGGAGGTGTTGATTGGTTGATTATTAATTAGGGTAAGGGAGCCTATTGGTTGAAAAATCTCTTATCCTATTGGTCGGCTCAGGATCCTTCTGCCTAAGGGTAACTGTTGGTTACCAGGCCATTCCTTCACCATCTATGCTATGAATGGAACTTAGAACTTTTATAATAAAATATCATATGTAAGGCAGCAAACCCACTCTTTGGTTTTCAGTGATGGGCTGCTCATCGCCTATCCAATGAGAAGCCTAAAACTGAGAAGCGTGATTTTTATGTCTATAAGTCAAACACGGATTTTAGGAATATTTGCTCAGTGGCAGTCCTAATCGCATTCGGGGACAGCAAGTAACTGATTTGCTTTAAAAATTAACCACTTGCATGCCTTTTCTTTTAGAGATCTTTTACTTTTCTTATGCAAGTTTAACCTCTATCATCCACCATACTACTTAGTGAAAGTGCAAATCTCATACTTGGCTTTTAATTCCTAAAAGAAATATGAACCAGAAAATGACATAAAAAAGACTGGATAATATCAGAATAAAAAAAATAAAAATCTGGCTCATGAAACAACTTCCCCCACACTGGAAGATTTTAAGCAGTGGCTGGTGACCACCTATGAGAGATGCTATCAATGGTATTTCATCCTAGAGTAGAAAGCTGGACCACATGGCCGCTAAATTCAAATAGTGTCTTCAAAAGCAAAGGCTTAAAGGAGTCACTTGATTTTTCTCCCTTTTATTGTCAATTTAAGGCTGTTTTCATGATTGTAACTATCCTCACAAATTTTAGAAGCATTCACTGAAATGAATAGTTCCTCCCACTGAGTCACCAAGCACATCTGATTTTGCTTCTTAAATCTAAATAAATCTTTATTGAACATAGAAATTGAGAGAGAAGGAATTGTGCCAGTGACTGAGGGTTCTAACCTAAGCAATTTGTTGAGTGGTGTTACTCAGTTGTTAAGGCAAGAATCCCAGAATGATGAGATGCTGGTGGGCATCAGGAAAATATACCCAATGTGACTGACGAGCTTGAGAGGACCCCTCAGCTGTGTGAGTTCACGGCACCTGAGCCAAAAGCCAATTGAAGGATGTCAGCCATAGAGTAATACCAAGCATATTGCATCTTGAAAACTAGTTCAACGGGCCCAACAGTAAGAACGGGTGGCTGGGGAGGGGGCAGGGATAGAAACCTTGGAGCACAGGCCTTCAAACATTGGCCTCTGATGGCTCCGTGGATATGTGCAGGTCATATACCTCTTTATTAAGCATACCTGAGGATGACAGAAAGCAGGCTTGGGGCTTGTGGCAGGAGAGGAGGGATGTTCTGTTGCCAACGTGGCAAGAGAGGAGTTATGGGAAATGAAGTCAGAAGAATCTTTAAGCATGAGTTAAGCTAGGATTATGCCAAAGCAATTTTTTCAATCATA
>JAQZBX010056073.1:0-18265 GCA_029593785.1 Cabassous unicinctus
CCTTAAGAGGGAAGAGGAAGGCTGAACCCTTGAAGACATTACCTGCCATCTTGTGTCAACACCTGGCAAAAGAATTTGCATGAGAAAATACTTCTTATGGTACCTTGAATTAGACTCTTTAGGGTCTTGTAACTGTAAACTTCTATCCCAAATAAATACCCTTTATAAAAGCCAACAGATTTCTGGTACTTTGCATCAGCACTCCTTTGGCTAACATACAGAAAGGATAGTCTTATTGTATTATACTAAGTAGGTAATAGTTTTAATTAAAAAATATTACTTTCCCTGTGTATGAGGCACCATGTATGATTCATAAATTATCTTTAGCTAACAAAAATTTCAAAGACAAATAAAAAAACTTTCAATGAGAATATTATAAAATTAATAACAATTTGAACACTGGTAAATGGATTGTGAACTATGCAAGAATTGAAATGTTCCTACCCACCAGTGGTAATAAGATATTAGATAAAATAAAAATAAACAGTTTTTGAAAGATTTACAATAGTTTAGTATAATTATTTGGGTGTAATTAGAGGCACCACAAACACATACACATACTAGTAACTAGTACTAAATAACACATTTATATTAACTCTGCCATAAGCAAGGTATAAAAGAAATATATGAATATTTTATGATTACACAGTGTGGTATACAAGTTAATGCAGCATTAACTTTTTAGGAAAGCCCTGCATAGGAATATACAGATTTAATATTTTTTTCTAAATTAGAAACTATTTTAAAGTTCCAAGCCATCAATTCCCAAATAAAAATACATATACCCCTAAAAGGGTAGAGGTTTAACTAATTATCAATTACACATAAACAATGAATACAAGTTTAGAATTATAATAAGTAACAATAACAACAATAACAAACGTTTGCTATTTATGACTACCCTGAAACTAAGCCTTTTTATCTCTTTTGATGGGATTTTCCCAATAGAAGAGTCTTTAAAGGAAGGCAGCCCTGTGCCTACTGCTATGAGAACTGAAGGGATTTTGACATTTCTTTTTTCACTCCCTGGTAACTCCTATATGTTGTCAATACCCTTCTGTTAAAGACCACTGGAAACCCATATGCAGTTGATCATCTGGGTTTATATTAATATTAAAGTGAGAGAGAATGCACATCATAGGGAACCATGGGGCATCTCAGTAAGAGGGTATTAGAAAGAACCCAATTTAAAATTTGGGTTTTGGTTGGATGATTTAAAGGAGCATCTCAGGAAGTGGGATTTCACTCTATATTGGATGCTGTCAGAAATTGGGGGTAATTCTCTGATTGGCCATTTCAATAAAACATATCCATAGCGAAGCTAGACTAGAGCAAGGATAAAGCTGTAATTGGTAAATTGCTGTCACCCATTTTTGCCAAGAGAGAAGCTTGATATTATGTTCATGGCGTAGTGATCTTGTTTTTGTTTGTGTTTAGGCAATATTTTGAAATGGTCTTGTTTTATCTTACCTTTCCATGGTCTCAGAGTAAGCTTGTTTGAGGTTGATATTCTATGATATCATTTATGTCCAAAAGGAAAATACATGGCCTAGCTGTGAGATGTCAGGGCTCCTTTTGTCTGCCTTCTTCAATGAACATTACAAATTTGTCCATATTGTTGGAGTTAATTTCAATGGTAAACTCTAAAAGGGCAGGGGATATTATCTCTTTTGTTTACTGTGGTATATTTATTGCTTATGGAAGTTCTGGAACCTATTAAGCTATCAATAAATCTTTAGTGAATAAAAAGGGTATACCTGTCTCACACTATTCTGGAGCAAGAGATAGAACTATTAGGGATTATGAAAGGCCATTAAAATGGAGTTGAGGGCCCAGTCCCAGTAATAATGCTTATCCTATAAAAGTAGACCTACGATAGTGGTCCAGTTCAAATTTCCTTGGCTAAGTTCTATGCTGCTTAGAATAGCTTGCTTCTCTTCATTTATTGAATTGTGTTTTTGAAATATTAAGTAACCTTTTGATTCATTCATTCAATTTCTGTTTTTAGCCAGAGATGGCTTCTGTTGTTTGTGTTGGGGAAAAAATGTCTGCAATTTGTATGTCTTGTATTAATAAATCTTGCATTACAATTTGAATTCAATGATTCCCATTTCTTTGCATGAACTCAGTTTCTGAATATAAAAGAAGATATGCAATAATTTCTGGCTTTCACAAACCCAGGTGCATTACAAATAATATGGATGAAAATCTGAATTATCTTAGTTTCTAAGTATATCTCAGATAATTTAAATAAGATATACATAATGCTTTCTATTTAAAAAGTCATTAAGCACTATACAGCCACTAAGAGTTGAATTTAAAAGCAGACACACAAATCATATATTTTACCTAACACCAAGAGCAAAACTTTAATATTAGCAAATGTTTTAGTTTGCTTAAGGCTGCCAATGTAATATATCAGGAATGAGTTGGCTTTTATAATGGGAATTTATTCAGGGTAAAATCTTACAGTTAGAAGCTATGAAAAAGTCCAAATCAAGGAATCATCAGAGATACTGTCTTACCAAAGATTGGCTGCTGGCTTCTAGTCTCTGGCCACATGGCAAGGCAAAATGGTGGGTCTGCAAGTCTCTCTCTACTTTCTCCTCCAGGCCCACCTTCTTTTTCAGTTTTATGGGCCTAGCCTCTTGGGGGCCTCATTGCTTCAGCTTCTCTGCTGATTTCAGCCTCTGATCTCTCTTTCAGCCTCTTGGGGTTATTCTCTCTTTCTGCAACTGTAGGTGATTCTGGAGTCTTTGCTTATATAGCAGGGTAAAATGGAAGCTGTCTTTCTCTGTTGTTCTGCTTTCAGTTCTCACTTTATATAAGACTCCAGCAGAGAGTGGGGACATAACATGTGTCATGCCTCACTGATGTAATCCAATCAAAGGCCCTCAAGTGACCTAATTGAAAGCAATCTAATGAAAAGTTCCATTAACTGAATCTAATGCAATCAAAGTGTCCCACATCCACAGAAATGGATTAGTTCAAAGAACATGAGATTTCCTGGGATTCTCAAAACTTCAAACTGCCACAGCAAAGAATATAAGTAAAAAACAAGTGAATATACCATCTCTAATTTATCAGTAACCATATCTTTGGAAGGCACAAAATATAAGATATATATCTTTTTCTGCATGTTTTATTTTTAGAGTCATGGAAGAGTGCTAATTGTGCCTCACATCTTAATTCAGAGGAAGTCATTTAGTTTGGAGCTTCTTAGTTTTAATTTCACTAATCATGTGGGTAGAGAGCCTATGCAAATAGCTCCATTCTGCAGCTAGTAAAATCCCATAAACTCAAGTTAATTTACCATAAGCAATTTAAGCAGCACAATCCAAAGAGACATGCTAAAATATTCTTAGAAAGGAACTTCCTAGGTTATATTCTTGCTAACCATTATCTTGAGGATCTGTCTAAAGCCATCTTCAAGCCTTTCCTCCACTGTGGATATTGAGTACAGTCCCCTCGTACATTAGTGGTTTCATCAGGTGCAGAGGAATGGCTTGTCATTCCCTCTTTCTGTGCACGGATGGAGCAAGCACATATTTGTCATTTCATAAACCACACTGGCTAATTTTAAAGATCTCAAAAAGCACTTTTATTTGCATTTCAATTCTTTTGAGCCAGAAACTGGGTCTTTATGGTGGAAATATACTGGGCCATCTTAATTCTTCCTCTAAATTTTAATAAGGACTTACTTAACTGAGTACCCTACATGGAGATTGTTTTTCCAATCATCCAATCATCTAGGGCCAATTTAGATAAATAACCACAAGGCCATTGGCTCCTGCCCAGTGACCTGTCAATATCCAGATATATTCACTGTTCAAGCACCTATTTCCTAAATAAACTCACAACTTCCAGCTGTGCCCATTGTGTATTTTTTTTCTACCACAGTTTTATCGTTTTCAGGTTTTAATATAGGAACTGTGCTCATTGAGCCACATAGCCTATTTTGCCTTAGCTGGGAAAAATTGATAGGATTCAGACTGTGAAGTGAAGTGGGTAGGGTGACCATCGAAGGACCCCATCATTGACCAGACAGGCAATGCAGCAAACTGCACCTACACGGAATAAACTGTGCCTGAAATTCCCCCTATGAAATACTCTTGAATATAGCAATTCCTATTTATCACTGAACTCTGCTGTGATGCTTCCTCTTGATTAACATATTTTCTGACATTACCCAGAATTATCTGATGCTCTTTCTTTGTGAAAGCAGTCTCTACCCACACTCAGTAATAAGCTAGCAATTTTCTTTCACTAGATATATGTTAAGCAACTGTGTCAGGCAGCTTTAAGTCTAAAACCCCAGAAGTTTCCACTAAAAAACAGTTTTTTATTGCCTTTAACCAAATCTTCTGTTCTAGTTTCAAACACATTTAAAATCATTTGAGGAAACAGGTGGTACAGATGAGTGGCGCTGCCTGAGCCACACTCTTCTGTAAATCTTTTATAGTTTCTGATCAAAGATCTATTAAAATTCAGATTTCTTTCTTGAGGCTTGTGAATAAAGCCAAGTAGTATTCTTAAATGAGGATAGAGTTCACCAAAAGCTGAACAATTTTAACAGTTTTTAAGCTTCCTGTTTTGTGGGAGGTCAGCAAAGATAATACTCTATTCTCACACATTGATGGACAAATAGGGGGAAAGGTCTAACATACTGCTTTGGGGGAGTGATAACGGAATTAAAGATTTGTGAAACACTTGTCTAGGATTTTTTTTTCTTCGTATGGATAGCCAATGTTTTCCAGCAACATTTATTGAAAAAGCTACCATTTTTGCATTGAAATGTGTCTTCAAAAATCATTGAACAAATTGT
This sequence comes from Cabassous unicinctus, assembly GCA_029593785.1. Classification (NCBI taxonomy): domain Eukaryota; kingdom Metazoa; phylum Chordata; class Mammalia; order Cingulata; family Chlamyphoridae; genus Cabassous; species Cabassous unicinctus. The sequence continues at coordinate 4,826 of JAQZBX010056073.1, forward strand.
GTATGGCTCTATGTCTGGACTCTGTCTTCTATTCCATTGACTATGCTTCTATTCTTGTACAAATAAAAAACAATAGCTTTATAGTAAACCTTGAAAAAAAGGGCTGCACATTTTCCAACTTGGTTCTTTTCAGAAACCTTTAGGCTATTCTAGGTTCCTTGCATTTTCATATGGATATTAGAATATGCTTATTATTATTATTATTATTTTTACAAAAAGCTGTCAGGATATTGTTTGGAAGGCTCCTCCATCTTTTGTACCTAATGGAATATTGCCAAGAAAATATTTGGAAGGCAATAACTGATTGGCTAACACAGTTATCATGCTTGGTATTAACTGATAAGGAAAAGATTTCTACTGTCCTATGGATGGCAGGAAGGTGAAAATGAAAAATAATTGTTCTCCTGCTTCTTGCCAGATCTCATTCCCATGAGGGATGAAGACAGGAGACAGTCATTCCTGCCTTCTTCCCAAATTTATCAATATGAAATCGTTCTCTTCTCCAGAATGGAATGAATAAAGAAGAAAAAGGGGTGAAGGAATGAGAATTTAGGTAGAAATCTCTCCTTTTGGAAATCAGCAATGGGAAAAGAATTTTCTGTCACTCAATAATTCAAAGGTTTCCTGGGGGTTTTGCCTCATGGCAATTTAGTTGTTTGTTCAAGAATAGTTATGATCAGAGTTATCTAAAGGAAATATATTGGCTCTGTCATTCTTATTCTTTGTTGTTTCCACTTCACTTTGCTTCTTACAGGGATTCCACAGAAAATGTTGATGACCAGAGATCCTTTCACTTTTAATGCAAAATTAACTGAATGCATATATGGAAATGATTTTGAAAAATTTTGAACTATTTAATATTGTATTATTATCTTCTTTAAAATAAGCAGAGATAGATCATTTTATAAAACTTAATTCTGGATATGGAAAAGGACAAAAGAAAACAAAACCTAAATTAAAACTGGTTTCCTTGTTGGGATATTAGGAATATAGCTAGCTGTTCTTGCTTTTTTATTTATTTGTATACTGTAAAAAAGTTTTTTGTGCAAATATTTCCACAAAAGCAGCTTCTCAAACTTTTAAAATTCATTTAAGATCAAGATGATGTTCAAAATATGGTTTATTATCTATAGACTTAAAATTATTTCATCATCACTATGTAGAAAAGGCCATGACTCATATTTAATAGGAAAGAAAGTGCACAGAGCAACAGTTAAAACGATTTGATAGTGTGAGCATAAAATACTTTCTGGGAGAATAATGATAAATTTTCAATACAAGCAAAACTTGTAAAGGTTACAAGGCATTTTATATGTCATGGAAAGTAATTTATGGCATAAAAGCCAAATAAGAGAGCAAGAATTGGAGCTTTTGTTATATATATCATATGCTGAACAATGAAGTGAAATACACAGTAAGGAAATAGATGGTTCACAATGTACGATTTATGCAAGCACAGGTAAGTTTATCAAAAACATTTAGGTATGTTATGTAGATATTTGAAGTTCATCAAATATTAACTAAGTAAGTAGTAAGCCAAAGGTATTTTAAACACATTATTATCACCGAAAAGTTCTGTTAATTAATGCTGTGAGTTGGATATATTCTACATGGTGATAAAATGAGTCCTTATGAATTTATGTAGGTATAATGTTAAATTTAACTCAGGGAACAAACTCATGTTATGGCCTTTTACTTAAGCTTTGAGGGAGGAGAGTGTACATATTTAATCTCCTGTAAGTAAAAGGAACCTATATTCTTAAGGGAAATTTTATGACTTGCTAGTGCTTCAATAACCAGTGGGAAAAAAGCTGATGGAGAAATAAAAAATAATTATACTTTCCTAAATATGTAAGGTTCATGATTATATTAACTTCTTGAGTTCTGATGAACTATTTTGTTTAGGTTTTGAAACAAATTATTACCCACAACAAGACACAATTCATTGTTGTATAGGGATATTGGCTTGTTATTTGGAGACAAGATTCTGATCTCTAACAATAATTATCTTTGCATTAATAATCTCTGTGATCTTCAGCAAATTATTGAACTTCTCTGTGTTTTGGTTTCCTCATTAATAAACTGTGTGAGTTAAAATCATATGTTACAAGAGGAAGTATATTGGCCTGATAGTAAGGAAGCTTGGATCGGGAATCCAGTTTTTACTTACTAGTTAGGTAAGGCCTTGTTCTTCTTGGGTATTTTTCTGTTTGTTGGTTGGTTGGTTTTCTTAATTAGAAAACAATTTGATGAGGACTAAGGTCTTTTATTATTTGGTTCTAAATTATGAAACTCTAATATTATGTAAGAAATGAAGCATAAAATTAGCCAAGGTCACACAGGAAAGCAGAGGTAAATATTAAATATATATGAGGAAAAAATGAAACAAACCAAAAATATTTTTATTCTCTTAACATTCAGATTTATTAAAATATTGAAAGTAATTCAACTATTTATTTAATCATTGATTGTTCCAATCGCTTTTGTTAATATATTCAGAGTCATTCATTACCAAGTATTCTTGCAAAACTCCGTATGCTATGCACTGAGATGTACATCAGAGTGGCAGAATCACAGAAGAGTCATCATACATGCTTTGGAAGACATCCCAGTGTAGGAAGTGACCTAGGTATATAAATGTCAGCATTATAATACAAATGTGAAAATAATATTTTAGTAAACAAAGAAGCAATGACTTATTAGGGTCTGAAGGATTTGACAGGCATTTCACAGAAGAGGAGGAATTTGAATAGCTACTGACAGGTAATGTTCCAGGTACTATTGTTAGCATAACTAGCGGCTTAAAACAACAATCATTTATTAAGATCTTGAATCTGCAACATTGGCAGTCCTAAGGAAAGAATGCTCATTTCAGTTGCATGTGTCATTAGCTGTGTTAGCTTGACTGGCTACTGGAAGTATCACCTTTAAATGGGTCAGTCACATGGCTTAAAAGCTGGTGCTTGCTGTTGGTTGGAAACTTAGCTGGAACTGAGGGCCAGGAGCCTCAGTTTCTTACCATATTAGACTCTCCATGTGAACTTCTCCATGTACAACTTGGCTTCCTTACAGCAGGTGGCTGGGTTCAAAGAAGAGCATCCCAAAAAGGCCATGTAGAAGGAATATTGCCTTTTATAATTGGGCCTCTGAAGTTACATAATAGAGATTCTGCTGTAGTTCTGGGTCTGTACAGATGCAAGTTGAAAGCAAATAAATCCAACATGTCTGTAGGAAGAGTATCAACATTTCATTGTAAGAACAGCATGTAAGGTAGGTAGGAAAGTTGGTTTGTGGCAGTCTTGGAAAATACGTTCTGACTCAGAGGATTTGTAATTATTGAAGTTAGAAAAGATAGGCAGGAAATTTCAATCAAATACAACAGCATGGACAAAGGCAGACTGCAATAGTATTTGTGGGAAACCGGATTTACCAAAAAAAAATTTGCAGAAATTATCATAACACATATAAAAATGGAAGCATAAAGGAAAATGGGCAAATATAATAAAGTCCTATTTTGTGAAAATTTCACAACCTTTAGCAGTAAAAAGAAAAAAAAGGAAATATAATGGAAGGCATTGTATTTTACATTGTAGTTTTATAAATGGGAAGTGCCTAAAGGAAAAATTGGGGAAATGAGACTGTTCTTTTTAGGAAATAATAATTGAGGAATCTGGTGCCAGGGAAGATGTGATATGGAAGATGATAAAAAATGGTAACCAAAAATTGAAAATTTGAAAATTTAAGGAGGAATAATTGAACTTAAAATGGAAGCTAAATTGATTTAGGCCTTCCTAAATTCATGTAGAAAGGGCACATGCCTCTAGAATATATTTTATTACTTGTAACTGGCACACATTCCCCAGAAAATACGTATAGGAAATACTTTGATCTTATATTTGACCTTCTTTATCCAACTTTAAAGTTGAAATCAGTAGAAAATGTCAGAAATCAACCAATTACCAAATTTTATAACATTTTCTTTATTTATTTAGCATGCAGCAAAATTTTGGAAAGAAATAAAATGTTAAATAGGTGTTTTATTTTCATTTTCTTCTGGAACTTATTTACATCTTACTTCTTTACCTCTCTATCTCAAGAATATGTTCAGAAAGAGCCATTTTGTATGACAGACCTGACAAGGTAAGAGATTTTTCTCCACATGTGGTGTTAGTTCTTAAAGCACTAACTCCCCTAAACTACCAGTAACAAACACATACACATACACAACATGCAAGCACTTTTCTTCAATGGGAGTGTTTTGGTTTGAATTCTCTAAGAAACAAGTGCCAAGATGGTATTGGATGTGAAAGATATTTATTCAGGGAAACTTCTGAGAAAAACAAGTGTATATAGAAAGAATGGGTAAGGGAAGCCTTCAGACTCTAAAGCAAACCTGAAATCTGATGCAGGAGAGGGGTATGGAAGGAAGATTGGGTAGATAAAGTCTCAGACTTCAGCACAATTTAAACAAAAATCAACTAGGCTAATACAGAGACCAGACACCAAAGTTACCCATTAGAGGAGTGTGTTGGCCCATCAGAATTAGTTAACACTAAGACTGCTGCTGTGCTCAGTTATTGACTGGGAATAGCCCAGGAAATACATAAGCTTGTAGTGAATGTGATTGTGGATCTAGAGGAGTAGCAGCTGAAGTTCCTAATCAACTATGCCCCACAGGAGACGATCTGAACAATGCGTTTTCATGGCTTCCACAGAAATGATAAGTTATGGTAAAAGTGAGACTAGGAAGAAAATCCACTCAAAATAATATGAGTAGGAATGAAAATGTTAGTCTCCTATTTCACATACCTCCCAGAGCCAGCTGCCAAAGATATGTTGCTTAGAACCATGATCTTTAATAGGAAGCAGAATATGTGTGTGTGGGGGAAGTCAAATCACAGAAAAGAAAGAAGCAAAAATATAATATAGCTAGTCACAACTGAGTTACAGGAAGATTAGCAAACTTCAGTTGACTTTTGGGTAGTCCCTGTCTACAACTGAGATTTCATTGTTAGGATTTAGGAGTGAGATGGGAATTTAATACCTTGAGTTGGATTGGGGATAGTTAAAGTCATAATGTGCAGTGGTGAATCAGGAGTTGCAAAGTCTGCACACTGCATAACTGGTGGCATGGTATAGGTCTAGGAAAGTCTAAGAGTAAATGTGATCAGAGATTATCCACGGAATGCATTAAGATTAATAATATGTTTCTCTGGGGTACATAATTCTACCTACCACAATCCCCAAAGTAGAAATAACCAACAGGTTCATTTGGTGAATGGATACAATGGAATACCATTTAGTAATAAAAAAGAAACAAAATACTGACACATATATCAACAAGCATGGAACTCAAAAATATTATGCTAATGAAAGATATCAAGTACAAAAAAAAACCACATATTGTATGATGCCTCTTTCCTGTGGTTCCAATTTTCATGATATAACTTTGGCCATCCTTTTACTTTTAATTTGTATCTTTGAATCTAATCCTATAGACATGGATTATGCTTCTTTATCTTTTTATCCAATCTGACAATCTGTGGCTTTTGAGTGGATTTTAATCTCTTCACCTTTATTTTATTATTGACGTATTAGTATTTATTATTGTTTTAGTCTGCCAAAGGGCTGCTGATGCAAAGTACCAGAAATCTGCTGGCTTTTATAAATAAAATTTATTTGGGATAAAAGCTTACAGTTCCAAGACCATGAAAAGTCCAAACAGAAGCACCATCAGAGATACTTTCTTACCAAACAGCTACTGTTGATCCTGGCATGTTGCCACATGGTAAAGAGAGATGTCCACCAATCTCTATCCAGGTTTTTAGCCTTCCCCTCCAGGCTCACCCTTTCCTCTTGAGCTCTGTGGACCCAGCCTCTTGGGGCTTCATGCTTAAGTGATCCTGTAGTCCTCTCTCTCCTGGCATAGGACTAGTTTCTTTCCAGGCATCCTATATCAGTCTCAGCTCTTTTGCCCTCTTCCCAATTGCAGGTGTAAGCTATCAAGCAAATGGTTCATCTCTCCCTGGGTTCTCAGCTATTTGAGCCTCATCACATGGCAGGATGAAAAATGGTAGCACTCTCTTCCTGTGTCTGAATGTCTGTCCATTTCTGGAACTCAACCTGTGACCTACCTCACTATTGTAGCACAAGAAAAAGCCCTACAGCCATCTTAACAAGTAATCTGATTAAAGTCCCCTCAGCTGAATTTAGTGCAATCAAAGGGTATCACACCCAGAAGAAGAGATTAGTTTACAAACATAATATTCATAGAATAATCTCAAACTGCCATACATATGCCATTATGTTTTTTGTTTTCTATATGTCTCATATCTTTTTTATTCTTCTATTCCTCCTTTATTGTTTTCTTTTGCATTAAGTGAACATTTTATAATATAACATTTTAATTCCTTTAATAATTTGTTCACTCCATTCTTTAGATATTTCCTTGGTGTTTGCTCTAGGGAATGCCATAATCATCTTAATTTATCAGAATCAGCTTCAGATTTTATACTAGCATAAATCTAGTGATATATAGAAATGTTATTCCTTTATTGCTTTATTCTGTTTTCCCACTTTGTGGTATTATTGTTAAACACATTGAATCTATTAATATTACAATTCATTGCAACTCACTAATACATTGTTAAAATGATTACTTTACCAACTAATGTCATTTCCTTAGCTCAGTAGAGTTTTGCTTCCATGCACCACATTTTTGCTGTTATTGTCCAATATATTATACATATATTACATTTCTTTATGTCCTACGCCCAACAATACATTATATGCACTTTATTTTATATAGTTGATTTATAATTACATATTTATCTTTATCAGTGTCCTTTGATTGTTTTTCATGTAGATTGTGAATTATCATTTGGGGTCACTTGCTTTATGCCTGAAGAGCTTCCTTTGGCATTTCTTGTAAGGCATATCTGCTAACAATAAATTCTCTCAGTTTTTTGCTTATCTGGAAAAATCTGTTTCACCTTCATTTTTGAAAGATAGCATTGCTGGATGTAGGATTCTTAGTTGCTTTTTTTTTTCTTGGAGCATTTTGAATATGTTATCTCACTGCCTTCTGGCCTCTGTTGTTTCTGCTGAAAAGTTAGATATTAATCTTATTGGCGGGTCCCTTGTAAATGATGTGTCACTTTTCTCTTGTTGCTTTCAAGATTTTCTCCTTTGAAATTCAACATCTGTGTGTTTCTTTGCATTTATCCCACTTTGAAGGTTTTTGAGCTTCCTGGATGTATAGATTATTGTTTTTCAAAAAATTTGGTAATTCTTTAGTCATATGTTTTCTCTTCTCACTCTCTCCTTTCTTTCTGGTATTTTCATTACATGCATGTTGGTGAGGCTAATGGTGCCCCACATTTCTCTAAGGCACTGTTAACTTTTCTTCATTTTTTTTCCTCTCTATTCTTCATCTTGCATAATCTCTACTGACCATTAATCTATTTTCAAGTTTGCTAATTATTTCTTTTTCTAGTCCATATCTTTTCCAGAAGTCAGTTCCTTTAAGAAGAGATCAGGAGCTATCTTTTTCTGTTTTATGTCTTACTTCTTCACCGTCCCAGGAAAATTCTCTGAGCAAGAATTCTGGAGATGGTGGTAGTGACCATGGCAAGCTTCTCTCTGAGAGACACCCCACAGTTGGAACCGGGTGCTTAATGGTGGGGGGCCAACAGTCTGAGGTCATCTCAATTTGCTTCTCTGGAATGGAAGCCCTGCCTCATAATCCAGAGTAAGGGTGATAGGGGCTCAGTATTCTTAGCACACAAAACCCAAGGTACAGCCATTGTTCCATAGGTGGGGTTAGGTGGGAAAAGGGAGCCCCTTCTTTGAGCCACATGGCCTAGGACTTAACCTCAGCAATAGGCAACTGAGGACAGGATGAGAAACATTGAAATCCTGCACCTGCTGGGAAGAAAGTCCACCAAATGGGATCAGGGTAAGGGAGCCCTGTGTTTTGGCTACAGTGGTCTGCAGCAGAGTGGCCTCCTAGGTGAGCTGGGAAGCAGGAGGAAAGGAGTCATATTGTGTCTAATACCACAGACCCTTGCCATTCTTAATGAGTTTTCATAGATTTTCTTGAATATACACTTCTTCACTTGCTTTTTGTTCTTAGAACAATTTCCAGAGGCTTTAAATTGCTTTTTAAATATTTTTCACCAATTCACTGGGGAGCAGGTGAGCAGACTTCTCATGCTGTCATGTTGGAAGTCAACCAATTTAAATTAATGTTGAACATTTAATTTTCTTGATTTTCTGGTAAAATCCCAAAAATAAACTTAATAAAATAGCTTTTAATATACACTTAAATAAACTTAATATATTAATAAGGAAGAAATATTTAAATAAATCACTTTTACTAGGCTGTAATTAGAACTATATCCCATTATAATTCAAAGAATCAGGATTCTTCAATCTGAACAATCTTTGGAATTTTTAAAAGAAACTTTTGTATAGATTGTTTAATGGCATCACTAATATTTGTCTCAAGCAGTTTTTTTTCTTGCACGTAAACTTACTTCCATCTTAGATTGCCAGAGCTGATATGACAAATACCACATAATATGCTGACTAAAACAACAAGCACTTATTGTCTCACAGTTTTGAAGGCTGGAAATCCAAAATCAAGAGGTCAGCTTTCTCCTGGGGCTGGTAGTTTTCTGGTGATGGCTGCCCCCTGTCACATGGCAATCTCTTTCCTCTCTGGCTTCATCTGACTGCTGGCTTCTCTGACCTACTGCAACTGAATCTCCTCCCTTTATAAGGCATCCAGTCACGTTATACAACCCACCCTTGTTTAATCTGGCCACGTCTTAACTAATTCATAACTTCTTCAAAAGGTCCTATTTATGAATGTTTTCTCATCCAGAGGGATGCAGATTAGGATCTGAACATGTCTTTTGTGGGGCACATGAGTCAATACCAAATACCCTCTATCCAAAATATGTATTTCCCAATGGTAACATTACAAAAAGCATTTTTAAAAATCTAACATAATAACTGTGGGCAGCAAAGAGTTAACTCAGTAGGCGTAGGCTGCACAAACCCTGAACTTTCTGCAAAACGTTTGCCCTCATTATAAGCCCTTGACCATATCCTGGGATTTAACCTCTGAGCCCTTGAAATATCCTGCCCTTTCAGAGATTTTGTATGTCAGAGGTCTTTGGCCCTGCTGCATCAGTTTTACCAGAGACGTTTACCTTAACAATGTTAAATGTGGTTAAGGGGTTTTACTCCTAGGGGGATTTAAGTATAAACAGTTGAAGTCGGTCACTAACATGCCTGTGTGACTGACCCCAATAAAAACCTTGGGCACTGTGTTAGTCAGGGTTTTCCAGAGAAACAGAATGACAAGATATGTGCAAAGCAGGAGAGATATATTGGCATTACTGTCTGTTTTAGTTTCCTTGGCTTCTCAAGCAAATATCATGAAATTTGTCAGGTTAAACAATGGGAATTTATTTGCTCACAGTTTGAGATTGGGAAAAGGTTATCCTGCATTAGACAATGTAATAATCATTTTACTCTATTTTATACTATTTTTGGCTAAAACGCTATGATGGGAGCATTAACATTACCTCCATTTTACTAATGAAGAAACTAAAGCTTAGAAAACTTAAGCAATCTGAAAAATTCATAGTGATCAAATGGTAGAACTTGTCTAATTTTTAGACATTTTTGGCACAAACCTGATGCCCTTAACCATTGCTATAGATTTGTGTTGTGATCAAGGATACTTGATAACTTTAGTTTTCTTTGTCAATTTTCAAATTCCCCATTGGATAATAGTTGAATATTTTAAGCATCATGTAAATAGGATATTTTTTACTATGTAGTAAAAACTAAGAGATGATATGGGCAAAATTGTCTCACAAAAATATTTAAGGATATAAATAAACATTTCTTTTATTCTTTAATAATTTTGTTGAATGTTAGACACATGAAAGTTACATTAGTAGACAATATTGGAACCCAAAGGTAAATCAGGCATTGTTCCATCGTAGGAGAACTTAAGTCATAAAGGTACATATAAACACATACACATACGTATTTATATATAACCATGCACCTTATCTTATCTTGTATACCTTATATACACCTTATATTTCCTATTATGAGCATACCTATTATATTTATTGGATAATTATGGAAGAAGGTATAAAATGATAAGTAAATAAATGGTGTTAAATTTAAGTGTTTGAAAGGTTTTGAAGAGTTACTAAAGGCAGAGACTTAAACGATTCTATGAAGACACCTTGTTGTAAGTCTTTCAGAGGTAATTCATATGTCATTAATGTAATTATGTGTGTAAACAAGCCTGAGGAATCTAAAGATGAAAGGCTGTAGTACTGACCCAAGGCAACAGATCAAAATAGTGAAAATCCGGGGTTACAGGTATTGTCTTGGTTAGAAAAATGAGAACAAATTCAACTTAAAAGATTCCACCCAAGAAAACTGTTGCTGGAAGGGGGAAAAAAAAAAATCTACAAAGATTTTGTGGAGTGACTCACTGGAAAACTAAAAGAGTAGTTGGAAGTTGGCATGGCCAGATGAAAGAGAGGGACTGTCCTTTTCACAAGATTCACAGCCAAAAGGACTTAGTAAGGAAGAATACAACCATCCACAAGCGAATAAAGTAGCTTTTATAAAACTGGCAAGCATACAGATTGTGAAGCCACTTTACATTAGCATATATCAAACAAGAAATTTCTATACCCACTTTCCCATTATCTTTTCCTTTGTTCCATTGCTTGAAAAGTAACAAAGCCATTGAAGTTTGCCATTGAAGCTATTGATTGCAAACTAGGTGAGGATGAAACCAGTTAGCCCTAATGGAGCCCACCTCAATCTGGAAACGGAAAAATATTTTGCTCTAAATTATATTTAAGGTGTTGATTATTACATGAAACTGTGCCCCTTCATTACCAAGTTCATACTGCATTTTGAAATTTGAATGACCTTAGAAATACCAAAAATGACTGTGGCATATGTAAAGAATTCTACACTAAGCATTTAAGACAAAGTGAAAGACAAAAACAAATTATGTTTTATAAGATCCTACAACTGATGAACACATTTTGGAGCACTGCTGCTAAGTGTGGATTTTAGTTTACTTAGTAGTTTACACTCTCTCCCACACAATTCTGTAGATTATGGCAAGATATATAATGGACTGTATCTGTCATTGCAATGTCATTACACAAACAGCAGACCTTCCCTTGAAGTAAAATCATTAATCCAGGACACATTATAAACTAACTACCTGAAGATACAGAATTTCTTCCATTTATTCTTCAGCATTTAAAATGTATGTCTTAAAGGTAGAAAGGCAAACCTAGCAAGCATAATCTTTCTGTATTTTTAGAACTAGAGTCATTGTCACTTCTAGATTTTGTAAAGAGCGGTATTTTAAGACTTTAAATTTTCATGCGGATGTGTGTTTGGGAGAGTGTATTCTAGAAAGAGAAAATAGCATGGCCAAATGAATTGAATATAAAATAAAATTTGGAAATGATGAGATTTGAAACAGGGGAAGAGGTGATTTACAGACTTTTGTCTATCTCACTAAGAAGCTTATATGTCATTCTACTGAAATATTTTTAAATCACTGGATGCATAATCAAACATGAAAGATCTTGAAGGGTGACTTTGTTGAAATTGGAGAAAAATAAGCAAGAAGCTTTTGCGATTCAAGGTAAAAATATAATTACTTTCATGATAATCCATCTAAAAAATGATTGGTGCTTCAACTAAAGCAATAGGAGCAAAATAGAATGAATAAAGATTCTTTGGATATCTATGTGAATAAGCAAAATAGATTTGATGCTCCTTTGAAGTTGGGAGTGAGGGGAAAAGTAGCATCTGAAGTAACACAGATTCCTGAATTCAAAGATAGGGAGAGAGATATAGACACCACACTATGGACAAATTAAAAACAAAAGTGAAAATTGCTGGAAAGAACAAATTCCATTATGGACATATTGAGCTTGATGTGAAACCTTTAAGTGACTATATCCAAAGAACAATTTGATAAATGGTCTTCCATAGTTAAGTTAAAAGTTAAACTATAGGGAAGCAGAGGTGGCTCAAGTGATTGGGCTCCCATCTACCAAATAGGAGGTCCTGGGTTCATTTCCTGTGGCCTCCTGGTGAAGGCAAGCTGGCCCATGGGGAGAGCTGATGCAACAAAAAGAAACATGGAGAAGAGACGATGAGAGAAACACAACAAACCAGGGAGCTGAGGTGGCTCAAGCAATTGAGTGCCTCTCTCCCACATTGGAGGTCCCAGGATCAGTTACCGGTGCCTCCTAAAGAGAAAAGAAGAAGAGAAGATAAGCAGACACAGAGAGCACACAGTGAATGGACACAGACAGCAGACAGTGAGCACGAAAACAAAAGGGGCGGGGAGTAAATAAAATAAACCTTTAAAAAAAAAGAAAAGTTAAACTATAGATTTGTAAGATATACGTAAATACATGGTTGACAAAGTGATAAGTATGCCTTTTCTTTTGACCAAAATAACAGAAGCTTGGGCAAAATGTATAAAACCATGGTTTCCAAGACACTTGGCATCAAATACAAAAGGGTACTGAACATGGAGAGACAGGAAGTATATAAGCTGAGTAATATGATTGGCTGCCAAAAGAGATTCTCTAGTCAGTAGGATAAGTAGAGAGAACTCAGGCAAAACCATGGTGTATCCCTGAATTGAGAACATTGATATGAGATTCCATGGAGACCAAAACTTGAGTTGAGAGAGAAAAAGTACCAGAAGAATGAGCTGAAAAGAGTGAGAACTCCAGAGATGTAAAGAGTGACCCCTTGAATTTTCAGCTGACTACTTATTAGAACATGAAGGTGAGGAATATAATCATGACTAGAGAAATAACCACCCAAAAAGATTAGAGATAACAATACCATACATTCACACAGGGCAGGGAAAAATTCCTGTACCCAGCACCCAGACTGGAAAAATTCATAATTTATGGGACACTATGTAGAGTACTTGGAAGATTCTTGCCTCAGTTGCAGTAAATGATTAGCCCTTGAATAAAATCTTCTCTGGATATGCCTAACAAAATTTTAAAGCAGGGCCTAACAGGTCAAAATGTTTCCACAAAACTGCATTCCAGAAGAAAGCTAAAGAATATTTATAGGAGTACAATAATATTCAGCACGCAATAAGATAAATTTCCCAATGTTTGTAATCCAATCAAAAATTACCAGGTTTAGTGTGAAAATTTGCAGCAAGTCTCATGAGTTTAGGTATTCAAAATTTCAGATAAACAGGACCCATGAGGAAAAAATCTTTCAATCAAAACTGACTCAGAACTGACATAGATATTAGAATTATCAAACAAGAACATTAAAGCAGATATTATAAATATAATCCATATGTTCAAAATGCCAGAGACATTTATA
>JAQZBX010056074.1:0-18280 GCA_029593785.1 Cabassous unicinctus
TTTTTTTTCACCAATGAATCTATAGATGGATTTGGGAGAAATGTGTGAAAGTGTGAATTTTATGTGGTCAAAATTATCAGTGTGACATATTGCGTTTTCCCCACTGCTTTTCAAATGTAGGAAGTTCTTCTGAAAAAAATAAAAGAATCCCTAAAAGTGAAAAAAAAGAAAAAAATTTAAGTTGCTTAAGCTATCTGGGCTTCAGTTTCAATACCTGTACAATGGGGAGATAATATCTTACTCCCAGGGTTGTTGCTATGCCAGGCATTCTACCAGGTATAGTTACTTCAACCAACTCCTCACCAACCTCCAGTGAAGGGCAATGGGAAACTTCAGACATTTGGGGGAACCAAAGATTCTCTCTTTTCTTCTGCTTCCCAGAGTTTCTCTAGGCCAGATATCCCTTTCCCATAATTAAGTGTACAGAACTGCCCCAAGCAAGAGGGATGGAAAGACATCACTGGGGGCCCTTCAAAAAGGAAGATAATGAAATCTAACTGTGAAATAATTTCTACAACACAAACTTATCTGCAATGTAGAGCGTTTTTTTTCTTTTTTTCTCTGGCTTTCACAATAATAACAATAAGGATTATTTTGCGTTTGTCTACTGCTAAAAACAATACAAAAAATAACAAAAAACCCTGTTACTCAATCTGGACTTGCAGACTTGCCATGGTTCATAAAGCATGTGTTTAAATTGTTTAAATCCTCATTCTCACCACCACCCCTGTCCCCCACTTAACTCTACTTCCCTGACCCCTCTCCTGACTCTGAGATGAAACAAGGATCATTTAGAAAATGCCATCTGGACGCTTTCAGTGGCAAAGCCAGTCTAGTGTGATTTAGTGCAGAGACACTCGTAGAAGAGGAGTGGTAATTTATGTCAAGAGAGGGAAGGAATGTAGGTTTCCTGCCTCATTTAATCTTCACAGCAATCCTTCACAGCAGTTATCATTTTATTCACTTTACAGAAAAGGAATCTGTGGTTATGAGAGGCAAAATAACTCTCCCAAAGCCCCACATCTATCTGACCTCAAAGCATCCTGCATCCAGCATGGTCCTTATAGAAGATAACTCTTGTCATGTCACTGCCCTGCTTGGAACTCTTCAATGGTTTTACATCACACTTCTAGTAAAATCCATACTCCTCCCCATAGCCTACAAGACCCAACATGATCCGGCCCCTCCCTTCTCCAAACCCACCAAGCTTGTTCTAACCTTGAGATGGTTGCCCTTGCTGCTTTCTCTGTCTGGGCTGCTTTTCCCCAGACCTTCCCACAAATGGCTCCTTCCTTCTTGGCCTCAGCTCAGACACCCCTTCTTCACAATGGCTTCCCTGACCACCAGTTCTAAACTAGCTTCTTGTTCCAATCCTGTTTTATCTTCTTAGATAGCAGCTTTTTTGAAATTTATTGATTCTATTAGTTTACTGCTTTGTTGTCTTAAGCAAAATCTAAATTCTCTCAGAATAGGTGTATTTTGGTCTTGTCACCACTGTATCGGCAGTGTCTAGCATATTGTCTTGCAAGAGTTAGCATTTAATGACTATTTATTAACTGAATGAAGGGAATCTCTAAGAGAGGTCAGTCTAGGCTGCCCCAGGCTTCTGGATTTGGCTCTCAATGAGTTTGGCACTATCCCTTAATAAGAACCACCCAAAGCAAGAGCCAGAACTCTCAAATCTCTTGTCATTTACCAGCAGGGTCACCTTGGACAACTTAATTTTCAGAGTAGCAGTTTCTTCACTCATAAAATAGAGATAATAGTACCTACCTGGCAGGGTTTTGGTGAAGATTCAAAATAATGATTATGAATACACAGTGCCTAGCAGGTTTAGGCATTCAATATACAGTAGTTATTTGCTTACATGTGGGTGATCACTTCCTCCAGTCATACAGACAGCCAAGTATCTCCTGCAGAAATCTGGTGGGGGAATTTTCAGCCATAAAAGCATTTTTCTTTGTTTGCTATTAATCAAAAACTCATAACCAAAACAGAAAAGTTTTGGCAAAAAAACCCCACCCAGAAATCAACAGTTTTAAAACTTTATAGATATGGAGGCTGTTATACACAAAAGTAAACACTAGGGAAGCGGGTGTGGCTCAATCGATAGAGCTCCCGTTTACCATGCAGGAGGCCCCGGGTTCGCTTCCCGGGGCCTCCTTGTGAGGGCAGGCCAGCCCGCGCAACGCGGTGGGCTGATGCAGCGGGACCTCACAGCAAGGGGGAGATAAGCAGACACGGAGAAAACACACAACGAATGGACACAGCAAGCACAAGCAGCAAGGGGGGGATAAATAAATAAATAAATATATCTTTGAGGAAAAAAAAAGTAAACACCATCCAATGACCATCAACCTACAGAAAATTCCCATCCACTCTCCACTTTCATATTATTTTGAAGCATTTACCAGTCATCCTACAAATTCATCCATAAATGCAATCAGTGGTTTATAAAAGGCAATTCTGTCTGAATGTAGAGAAAGAGAGAAAGACTCGACTTGTCTGAGGCACCCTCAGGAGATGAACTCCAAAGTTGGACAGTGCAATTTGTAGTAAGCCTGGAATTCTACGAGACCTGATTTATATCAGCTGCAGGCATTAAATTAAGTGCTGTTGTGTTTGTTTGTTTCTTTGTTTTTGTTTTTTTTCTGGTTATTTAACTGGAAAATAGATCTATGTCTGGCAGATGACTTTTATCTTTTTCCTAATTCTTCCCCTTCCAGAAAGTATAATCTTAGTCACTAAATGCTGGGGGAGGGCCAGAATTTTTTGAGAGTTACCCCAATCTACCCTGCAGAGTAAGTGAAATGTAAATTCTGTTGAAGGGAAGATAATGGTTATTCTAATGTTCCTAATGAAAAGGAAATAGAGGCTTGATTCTGGGAGTGGTGCTTTAGGAAGAGTTGGGAAACTCCAGACCAGCAAAGCGAAATCATGGGTAGAGAGGACAGTAAGAACTTTTTAGGAATTTGCTGGAGCAGGAGCAGTGGAGAGGAGCTGACGCCAATGGCTTGGTGGGTGGAGAAGGTCAAGCTCGATGTAATCCTGAAGAGTTAGGACTTGAAACCCAGAGAAAGTGATGAACTTGGGGTCCATGAGAGGTTAATGCTCTCCCAATGGACAAGGAAATGGTTTTGACTGGAAATTAAGAATAAAATCAATAAGGGTGGTGAGGAACAAAATAGCATGGTGGTTAAAAACACACATTGGAGGGCAGATGTGGCTCAAATGGTTGGGCGTCCGTCTCCCATATGGAGGGACCTGGGTTGGATCCCCGAGACCTCCTGGTAAAATAAAGAAAAATATAGAAGGCGTGCGGGCTGCCAAGCCCTGCGAGCAGGCGCGCAGTCAGGCCCTGCACGCGGGTGCACGGCCAGGCCTCGCTGAGACACGCAGCAAGATGATGACGTAACAGGAGAGTGACGCAAGGGAGAGCCAAGACAAGAGGCACCAAAAAACCAGTAACTAAGGTGGTGCAGGTGGCAGAATGCCTCTCTCCCACATCGGAGGTTCTCAGGATCAAATCCTGGTGAAGACAGAAGGAGGATGAGAAGAGAGAACAGGAAACAGACACAGAGAATTGCCCACTGAATGGACACAAAAACAGCAAAAACCGGGGGGGTGGGGGTGTTTAAAATGGATAAAAGTAAATAAATAAATCTTTAAAACACACATACATATAGGTTCAGGATCCAGTTTTACCACATACTAGCTGGGCAAGTTACTTTCTCTGAATCTGTTTTTCCATCTATAAAATAGGGGTAAATAGCACCTTCCATAGAGAGATTTTATGAGGATAAGATAATGCAATCAAAGCACCTAGTGCATGCCTACCACATAGGATGCTATAGCTATCGTTATAACAGAAACTGGATGTTATTATAAAATTCTGAGTTATTAGTGCTGAATCACCATTCAAAACCCATGCCTGGTGAGCTGTAACCCACTGATTTGTGCACGGCTTCCAAGATGTCCTGGCCCTACAACAAAGCAAACTGGGCCCTAGGAATCGGGAGGACAGGATTAGGAGAGTTGCAGCGGATTGTGGAATGAGATTTTGGCAGAATCACCTTTGGAGGTTTTTAAACCCCTGATTGATTTCCCATATAGAGGTGGCAGAGTAATATTCATGCATTGCAAATTCTGCAGCAACAACAAAAGGCCACTTTGTGGTGACTCTGGGGTCAGGTTTGTCACCCCCCCTACCTTTCCATGGTCATCTGACAGAGGCCAGCAGCCCCTCGATGGTGGACTCTGGTGTGGTCTCACCCCCAGGCCAGCGGCATCACTAAGTGTGAACCCTTGGCTGTGTGGGCGTGTGCTCCCACCTGTGACTACGACATTTCTAATCATTTGACATGTAAACAGACATTATTTCTTGATGTTCTCTCCCAAATGCTCCAAAGTCATTGTTGGAAAATGTGGACCATGACGCTATAGAAACTTCTTCGGGAAATCAGAACACTTGGTGAAAATGCTCAGGACATGGGTCAGAGCTCCCAAGAGTTGATAAAACTTTTTGCTCTTGTGGGTGTCTCCACAGTCCGGGTGCCCGATACAAAGCTGGCCTTGTGAGGAGGCCATGGCTCTGGGGCTGGGCCTGCCAAGCCAGCCAAGTGAGTCACAAGCCTAACCCCAGCTGGAAATGTGGAATGTGCTAGGGGAAAAATCTGGAAGGAAGAAAAGGCAACTCATTAAAGTGCCTGCCACATAAAACACAGATAGTTTCAGAGATAGGGAGGGAGTGTAGTTGTTCAGATCCAGAAATAGTAGTTTCCAGTATGTTCATCATAAGGGATCTGCTTCAAAGTTGGAGGACTCACCCTGCACTCCCAAGAATTCTTCAGAGAACATATGTGCACATGTGCCACACACTTCTGCTGAGAGCGAAATTTACATGCTAATGGAGGGGGATGACATTTTAAGGCCTCTAAAATAGTGCCAGCAGGTAGGAGAGCTATTCAAAGGGCAGCATTTAAATGCCTGAGGTCAGAATCCTGAACCTTGGCTTAAAGCAGACCCAGAACTTACTACACAGCTCAATCTGGGTTGAACTATAAATCTTAATGGAATTCAATTTGATGATCAATAGATACAATTTATTCTATGTCACCTTAGCTATAGACTCAAAAATAATAACATTGATTTAGTCCTGTCTGAATGCAACTGATAAAAAGCAATTCATTTAAAGAAGCATTTGTAGAGCCTGTGCCAGTGCTCTCTATAATACTGAATTTGAAAATATTTTGAATAATCAATGGCAAAATTGACTATAGCCTGTACTTACTATATTCCTCACATACTTTTTTTCCCAGCAGAATATAAGTATGCAATTTCCATGAGCATGAAGTGGCTTTTTCTATATTCTGGGTGGTAACTAACCACTACATGAACTATGAAATGTCCATTTGCTAAATCCTCTTGCTCATTATCAATGTGTTTTCCGATGAATATAATGACATGATCCCAGAGTACATGACTCAGTTAATGGTAGCAGGGCTTCATGAGCTCTTTCAAAGGGCAACGCAAGGGCTCTGGCTGGCAGCAACAAGCCAACAGCGCCGAGAATGTTGATGCTACAATTGAAGTAACTCTGCAAGGATGTTATTATTATTACTGAAATCATATGATCACCCTGTTTTCCTTTATTCATATTGATTTGATGCCCTTCTTTTATGTTATAAAGGGAGAGTTTCCACAGGATTTTTCCATAAATCACTCCTTAGGCTTTTAACCCTAAACAAAATTTTTTTTTTAAATCTCTGAGTGGAGAGTTTTGCTGTCATGGCTCCTAAATAAAGATGGGTAAAGTTTCAAAGATGCTTATCTCTTGTTCTACTCACTGGGAGCTATGCAACCTTTTCATTTATAAGTATTCAGGCCTTTACTATTTTACAATATTAGGCATCACTGCTTAATAATAAACATTTGAAACTATTACTCTATATTAATGCACTTTATGTGCTAGAAATACAGTGTACACATTTAAGAGGCATCACTAAAATGATATTTCAGGGGCATTGTTACACTAATATTCAAAAGGTCTAGAATCATATTCTTGCAATTTATGATTTCAATTGAGTTCTAATTGATTTTAACTGTTGTGCTTGATCTTTGCTTATTTTAAAAAACAACAACAAAAATACTTTCTTTAGCTCTAAACCAGAACCTCAGCACATTTAGAAAAAATACATCCTTATCATTTCATTATTATGTTGATGTCATCAAATAAATGAATGTTTTTTGAATTATGGAATTTCCTTTTCAATTTCCAAATTAGTTGAGAAGGGAAACTTGAAGTCTGAGCAAAATTGTGAAATAAAAAAGTCTTTTTGGCAAAATTATAGAAAAATAAAAAGAACTCTGAATTTGGAATCAGGAGACCTAGGTTTAAATCCCGATTCTACTCTTGGCTAACAAAATCAGCTGCCATTTATTGAATACTTAATATATGCTAGGTATTTTATAAGCATTATTGCTAATCCTCAAAGAATCCATCAGAAATATTATGTTTCCTCCACTTATAGGAGAGAAATGTGAAGTAAAATAATTAATAAACCAAGCTATTGATACCAGGATGACCTGATCAAGGTGTTGTTACTAAAATTTTTTAAATTTTATTCCTTTTATATTAATAACAGTAAACAGTAATAATAAGAGATTAAAATTGTATTGTGTTAGGCATAGTGTGCTATGCAATCTATATTCATTATTTCATTTAATCTTCCCCCAACCAAACCCTTTATAACCTGAGGTTACAGATAAGAAAGCTGAGTCTTTACAAGCCTAAATGACTTGCTCAAGTTTGGTCAGTGGCATTCTTGAATGCGCTGTTGATTTGATCTCAAACTTCTGGCCTCCAGAACTTTGAGAGAGAATGAATTTCTGTTGTTTGGAGCCACCAAATGTGTGGTCATCTGTTGCAGCAGCCCTAGAAAACTAATACAATGCAGTGAGGCAGATAGAGAGAGAGAGAAAGGGAGGGGCTCCTAGGTGAGTGGCCAGATTACACAAGACCTTGCTGGCTAATTATGGATTTGTGTTTTATTTTAAGAGCAGTGGGGAGCCATTTAAAGTTTTAAACAGGAAGGTGATATGATCATATTTTCTTTTCAGAAAGATCACTCTGGCTGAAGCATGGAGAACTGGTTGAAGGGGAAAGAGTGAAAACAGGAAATCTAATAAGGAGATTATTCCAGAACTCTAGGCAAGAGATGACAGAAGCTTGGTCTAGGATCCTGGATGAAGGAATGGACATAAATGGTAAGAATCTCTCAAGATGGTGAACTAAGCAGACTGTTGGCTGCCTTTCCTGCACCAAATCTTGAAAATGTTAGAAAAGACAAAGGGAGGTAAAATGCACACAGACCCTTTTAATCAGCTACTCTGAGACCTGGGAGTTTGATCAGCCACTCCAGGAGCTGTTTAGGTGAGTGAAGTTTGTTGGAGAGGAAGAGGCAGAGCTAAGGGAGGGAGACTACAGGCCCTCAGAAGGGTGGTAGGGAAACTGAAAGGAAAGGAATGTGTTCTAAAGGGTTTCCTTTTTCTTGCATTGCCCTGGGCTAGCACAGATAGGAACTGTTATCTGAATACCTTGGCCTGTTAAAGATCTGAGCTGAGCTTCCTCTAAGGCACATACAAGGTTCAGAAGGAATTTATTGTTCTTCTGGAATGCAGGCATTCCAGGACCCTCAGAATAAAGGACTCCACAAAAACAACCATCACCCTGAAACCTAGATCCCCAGAATGTCCCCAAAACACACACACACACACACACACACACACACACACACACACACACACACAGAGACACATACACAACAGTGCAGCAGCAAGATGCCAAGGCTGCTCCAGAAACTGACCAGGGTGGAGGATGGGTGTAGATGGTTTGGCTATCCCCTGAACATCTCCCGACACCCCAGCCAAACTCTGACAGAGGGTTCCTGTCCAGGAAGGAGACCTGTGCTTGCGATGGAGGAATGGGTCAATGGATCAGGGATGAGGGCATGCCAGGTGTGCTAGATTTTTAGCTGTCAACGAAGCCTCTCCACTACCCTTTTTCAGGTCTCTGCATCACAGAGGAGAATCCAGGAATGACATTTCCTAGAATCCCTTCCCCACAGGACTCTGGGTTCAAGTCTGCCAATGAGTAGCACTTGTGTGAGATTTAGAAGGTGAAAAAGAAGGCTAGGATGTTAGCCTCTAAAAGCAGTTGAAGGCAGGCATGTGAGTATATACACAAGTTTGAGGTTAACCAAGAACCACTCACATTGCTACTGTGTTTGGTGGGAACTAGCAGAGGTGCTTGGGAGCCTCCTGCTTCAGTGCTGCAGGCTGAGAATGTGAGTGGTGGCTCCTCTGACCTTCACCTGTCAGCCCTTCTGAAGTTTGTGTAATTAGCAATTCCCTCATTAAAATGTTTCATACCTGGAACATTCAGAAAGGATTCTGCTTTCCTGACCTAGACCACTGATCCAGCAGGGAAGAACAGGAGCGATGACAGCAAGCCAGGCCCTCGGCGAGGAGGAAGAGACTGTCTATCCTTCCAACTCACCACGAGGAATCACACCAGCCCCCTTCTACCACCGTGCTGCCCCCTGAACCATATGAAGAGGAAATTGTCATTTCCAAAGGAATCAAAATGACACGCCATCAAAAGTCAGGAGGTGTCCATACTGTGGTCTATAAATGCCATTTTTCATTAAAACAAACCAGAGCTCCTCAGAGAAATGGCTCATCTCAGTTCTGGGACAGGAAATGTATGAGATGAGCCTGGTCATCTTGTCATACTGGAGAGCAAGAAGCTGTCAGAAACCACTAGGGTTGAATGAAATGCCTGGAAAGGCTGCTTTTAGCTAAAACTGGGAGAATTTGAGCAACAAAATGAATAATGATCACAATAGCTTACAATACATCTAGTAAGTTAAAAATTTGTGAGTTTATAATGATACAGTAAAAACACTAGTAACCTGTGGAGGTTGCTAGGACAACAAGTCAATATTCTGAAAATTAGAAAACAGAGAGAAAGAATCAAGTATTTATTGCAACTTCTCTTTATAAACTCTATTTCAGGGTAACTAAACAGTTGATGAAAGAAAGTTCTATTTTATAGAAAGATACCAGTAAATAAATGCAGAAGGAATGCATTCCCCTATGGCCACAGTTCCTGGTGAGCAGCCTCCTCTATAGCCACAGCTCTCCCCTGGTTTCTGGAACACCATTCCTTCCCTTGCACCTTGAGGTCATGTGATGCTAACAGCATTACCCACTGTTGCTAGTCCCTTGATGCTTCACCATCTCTAGTAGGTTATCTTAAGTTTCCCAACACCTTTATAAGTGGTTCCTTAGGTTAAACTATTTGAGTGTGTCAAATTTGCCCTGGGACCCTGACAGATAGATCATTTTGAGAGCTATTTAATAAATGAAATTGACAAAACTTGGTGATGGTTTGCATTGCAGGGGGTGGCAGTGTATTAGTCAGCCAAAGGGGTGCTAATGTGAAATACCAAAAATGGGTTGGTCTTTACAAAGGGTGTTTATTTGGGGTAGAAGTCGACAGATACCAGGCCATAAAGCATTATGTTTCTTCTCTTACCACAGTCCATTGCCACGTGTTAGAGCAAGACAGCTGCCAGTGTTTGCCAGGGTTCAGGCTTCTGGAGTTCCTCTCTTCCCGCAGCTGCATTTCTCTCCGGGCTTAGTTCCTGTTTCCTCCACAAGGTCAGCTGTAGACGATCAGGCGAACGTCTTGCTTCTCTTCTCCTGGGGCCTTCTTTCCAACATCAAAACTGCTTCTCAAAAGACTGCTTCAACTCTGTTCTTTGTCTTGCCTTTTATATTCGATTCCCCACCCACCAAGGGGTGGGGCTCAACGCCCTACTGATGTGGCCCTGTCAACGCCCTAATCATAACTTAATCATGCCCAGATTAACAGATCAGTTTACAAGCATGATCCAATTATATTTTTGGAATTCATAATTACATCAAATTGGCCAACGGTTACAGGCAGTAAGGGAAAAGCAAGTGTCAAGTGTAATTTCCATGTTTTTGTCTTGTATAACTGATAAATGTAGTGCTAATTCACTGAGATCAGACAAGCAGAGAAAAACCATGTTGGGCGGGTGGGGTGCCAAAAAGATAGTTTGTGTTGAAACATACAAAAAATGTATGAGACACACATACACGTATACACATCTGAAATTCTATGTATTATAGTGCTAATATGTCCTGGAGTCTGACAGCATGGATTCAAATCCTGGCTCTGCCACTTATTAGTTGTGTCACCTTGGAGAAAAGACTTACATTTTTTATTCCTCTGTTTCCTTATCTGTAAAATGGACACAATAATACCTGCCTCACAGTGTGGTTGTGAGAATTGATGAGATGATCCACTAAAGCACTTGCAAAGTGATTGGCATTTACTAAGGGAACATTAATGGTAATGTTAGACAATATTATTTTTACATACTTACTTTCCATCTGGAGAAAGCATTACCAACAATAAAAATTTTAAAATGACCCACCTGAATGTGGTCTAATTCCTATTTTCCACTGCAAAGTTAAAATTATTTTAAATGAAGAGGAGGATGGAAATAAAGTAGTCGGCAAGCTTGTACTTCTTAAACTTCTTTTCTATTTGGTTTTGAAATCACTGAGAATTTAAAAGACTTTCTAAACTTGATGTCAGATATCAATTGGAGACATGAATAAATTTGAAAGTAATACAGATGTTTTAGGATGACAAAAGGCTTTGGAAAGTTATATAGTCTGACCTCTAATTTATGGATAAGAAAATTTAGACTCAAGGGGTTAAATGACTCATGTGAAGCCACACAATTAGTGGCAGAGCTGGGACAAGAATCCAGGTCTCCTGACTCATAAGCTGGCCCTTTCATCTCCAACATGGCAGCATCCAGCAAATTGGCCTAGAAAAATATCTAGTGAATAGAATTTAAAATTTATATGATGAACCCAACCCCTCTTTAAAAGAAAATACAAGTTAAAATTAGAGATGAGGGAATGAAGCTGGAGTTTACATAATTACTGAGTTCATATAAAGCCACTAAAATGACTCCTTCTAAAAAAATAGATGAACGATGGTTTAACTAGTGTGCTGGTTTCAGTCTTTTGTGGACCCCCAAAAATTATGTTTTTTAAGCTAACCCATTCCTGTGCATGAAACCTATTATATGTGGGACCTTTTGGTTAGATTCAGTTAGGGACCTTTTGATTAGATCACTTCAGTTAAGGGCTTTTGATTAGATTTCAGGACCCAGGGTGGGTCTTAATCCTCTTACTGGAGGATTGCTAGCATTTTAAACTTTGAAAGATTTATGTTCTTAGCAAGGTGTCTGCCTACTTTCACACTTAGGAACTGAAATTTTTCTCAATCCCTGAACTATGTGTTGCCACTTTTTATTTGAGTTTTATTTGAAAGGTTTGGTGATTTGTTCCTTTGCAATAATCCAGTAACTTGACGCTGCGTTCCAAATTATACATCCTAGAGAGTTTCCTAGAGAAACCTGACCCAATGTACCAATGGGATGTTGAGGAGGCAGTTAAAGCCTTTTTATAATCAACTTGGTTTCTGAAGATTGAGTGAAAAAGAATCTAAGTATCACAACTTAATCAATCATGTTATGAAACTTGTATAATTGTGTGGAACCAACTAAAGCAGTTTTTCTGCTTAGATAGAAGAAACATCATAGATATAATTTATTCTCTATACCATCTTTTCTGTCATAGAAAACAGAAGATATAGGAAAAAGAAAAACTACAGGGGTAAAATTGGAGAAAGAATTAAAATACCACACTTCCTAACATTGGGAGATAGTGATTTAATTTTTTTATTGAAAAAATAAGTATGTTGGGTAAAGGTAATATTTGACAGAAAAACCTATTTATCTGATCTGGATTATGTTAAAAAGATTCTATTATTTCAAAGAGTTGGTATCCATAGCAACTGAAACCTCTCTGTACTTATTCTTTCCATCCACAATGAGGGAAATAGCCACAGAACTTGCTATTTCCTGATATCATTTTATCATAGCTAATAAATTAGTATTTGACTGAGCCATCTTAACAAACCTTACCATTATATTACTTATGAAACAGGATTAAAAAAAAAGAAGAAATGAGAAAAGTTAATAGAAATGTGACTGCAGCTCATAAGAGGGGTTGCAATAGTGCATCCAAGGAAGAGAAAGGAGTCACTCTCTGAAACTTGGCCTCAGATATGGCTGGTCACCGATGTAGAGAAGCAAGCTCCTGGTCTGCTGCCAAGCTGCAGCTCATCTGGGCCTCTATCCATGTGGGCTTCATCAGTCTGAAAGGAGTCCAGGACCAGACAGGCCATCCTTAAATAGCTCAAAGATAGTCCAAATAGAATATCCAACCAGTTGCAGCTATATGCCTTTGGGATATACAACTGATTGTTGTTACTGCTGGATAACAAGTTTTTATTCTTTAATCAAATATTTTCTGCATATCTCTCTGTGCCAGTCATTGTGTAAGGTTCCGAGAATGTTAGATATGAATAAGACAATCCCAGCTAACAAGTTCACATCTTGCATAGGATCTGGATATATCACATTTCCTACTGACAGCAGAAAAGGATCATCTATGTCCATCTTTGATGGGCACATCATACATAAACTGTCTTAGGGCTTCCCTTCCTAGGGCTTCCATAACAAAGTATCACAAACTGGGTGGCTTAAAACAACAGAAATTGATTGTTGTGCAGCTCTAGAAGCTAGAAATTCAAAATCAAGATGTTGGCAGGGCTATGCTCCTCTGCAACCTGTAAGAGATAATCTCTTCTTTCTTCTGGGGTTTGCTGGCAATCCTTGGCATTCCTTGGCTTGAAGCATCTGCCTCCATCTTCACATAGCCATCTCTTCCATGTCTGTCTGTTGTCTCCTCTCCCCTCCTTTTAAAGACATCAGCCATATTGGATTATGACTCACCCTAATCCAGTCTGGCCTCTTTTTAATTAACCACATCTTTAAGGCCCTATTTCTAAATAAGGTCACACTCATGGGCCTGGGGTTAAGATTCGAACATATCTTTTTGGGGGGGGACACAATTCAACTCATAACAGTCCACCCTCTGCCTCCTCCAAATTCATGTATAAAGTACATTCACCCCATACCAACTTCACCAAAAGCTTTAACCCATTGCAGCATCAATTCAAAGTTTAAAATCTCATTTTTAAAATCATCTAAATCAGTTTTAGGTGAGACCTAGGTATGACCCATCCTAGGGAAAAACTCCTCTCCATCTGTGGGCCTGTGAAACTATAAAACAAGTTATCTCTTCAAAAATACAATGATGGAACAGGCATAAGATAGACATTCCCATTAGGAAGAGAGAAGTTGGAAGGAAAAAGGGGGTAACCTGGCTAAAACAAGTTCGCAGCCCAGCAGAGCATATTCTGTTTGCTTTCAAGGCCTGACAGTAATCTTCTGTAGCTCTATGCTCTGAACTTCAAGTCACCAGAGACAGGTGGCCCAGCTTTTTTGGCCCACTGGGGGCAGGCACTCTGCCCTCCTGCCAGCCCAGCAGGAGGCTGGCTCTGACCTCTCCAACCCCTGGGGCAGTGGCCCTACCCTCTCAGTCTGAGGAGGTCCTGTCTGCCCAAGCCTGTGCATCCATAGTTCTGCCCACGGAATCATTCCTCCTTTACTTCACCTTGTTTGTGTCTCTTTCAGTCCAGGTTGGCAGTGTTTCTGTTGATATAGAATTCTCACAAACCTTGTCAGTCTTATGTGTAATTCATGGGGTCTAAACTATCAGGCAAGAGGGTCCTCCACGGATTTTTCCTGGATAACCACATCTCTATTCCTGGCTTTTTCTGAGATGGTTAATTGAACCCATAAGTCACATGCCTAATCTTTTAAGCAAATGGTTGTCCAGCCATACCCCTCACTGGTTCCTTTTGATTAACAGTTCATTCTTCAATGTAGCTCTTTCCTCTCACATTTTCCTATAAGCAGTAAGGAGAAACCAGGCAGTATCTTCTACACTTAGCTTGGAAATCTCCTCAGCTACATATCCAAGTCATTACTTCCTAGTTCTATCCAACATCAGAACACAATTTTGCCAAGTTCTCTGCCACTTTGTAACAAGGACTGCCTTTCCTCCAGTTTCCAATAGCACATGTATCATTTCCTTTTAAGCTCTCACCAGATGTACCTTAAACATTCATATTTCTAGCAACAGTCTCTTCCTGGCAGTCCAGGTTTTTGCTATCAAGCACCTCAAAATTCTTCCAGCTTCTACTGATTACACAATTTCAAAGAACTTCCACATTTTTAGAAATTTGTTACAGAGGCAACTCACTTCCCTTATGACCTAGTATAGTTTCTTGCAAATAATTGAACCATAATAAATGCTGACTGAATAGGAGAGCGCAAGGGAATAATCAGGATGAAACATCAAAATTATCTGCAGCAGGGGAAGCCTTGAAAACGCAAAGCCTCAAGTTTTAGTTGAATGAAATGAGTGAAATTTTAAAAATGTTATAAATATAAATAAATGTAAAATTAAGGTTTTTAGAAATAATAAATGGTAAATCTTGGATTTAAATCCATGCAGTCTGACTCCAGAGATTTTGCACCTAGTCACTATACTGTGCTACCTCTAAGAGAATGAAACAGAACACAAAGGGGGGAGGGGCATATGTTGAAGGGAAGAGAAGGGAAGGGAAGGGAAGGGAAGGCTCACCCGCTCGTGGGGCCTGGCAGTGCACCCGCACATGGGGCCTGGATGGTCCACGTGCCTTCTATATTTTTCTTTTTTTAAATTTTTACCAGATGGTCCCGGGGATCGAACCCAGGTCCTCCATATGGGAGACAGATGCCTAACCACCTGAGCCACATCCGTCCCCCTGCTTTATCTCTTAAGGTTGCCCAAAGATACCCAAAGTTACAGTCTTTTCCCATACAGGATGGTCATATAATAAATCAGGCTTAGTTTATCACCAGCATTCTAAAAACCAGACCTAGGAAGAAAAACTAGGTCTGGGGACACATGCATGGTTTCTAAAATAGCGAATGTTTAGCCTATCCTGATTATCACAAAATCAGGACAGCGAAAATATTTGCAGCAACATAGGTTTTTAAAATGAAACAATATTAAGGAAGATATACAGGGTAAAATAAAAAATTATTATGCTTCCTTTCTCTAAATACAACAGTGATGACTCTTCTTCACTTTTAGATTAAGTAGGACGTTATGAGTTTTAAGGAGGATGTGTGAGTACTTTAGAACCTTAAAAGACTATGTCTCTTAAATACAAGAAAGGTTATAAACCTTTCTGAATTTCTCCTATTTCAAAGTATTAGGGAGATAAATATCCAGGCCTATTTATCATTTTCAGTGTGACTCCAGCATATCAAAAAATGTCACAATCCTTCCCTCAATACTGCTCCAAAACCCACATTGACCACTATTTTACATATTTTATCCCTATATTCTTCCTTCCTTTTTTGGTACTCTTTATTTTAATGGGCCATTAATCATTGCTAACTTACAGCAGAATGGCTAAAGAGATATATGTTGGCCGTTCATTAGTCCAAAATGGGTTTGCAGCAATTATTGGCACGGTGTGAGATCCTTGATTAATAGTGACAAGGTTTTTATGGTGAAATGGTACTTTCCTTCAGTGAGATCACAGGCATTAAGAGACAAGAGCTCAGATAAGGTGCAGGTTTTCAGTAATAGGATAGACTCTATACTGTAACACAAATGATTAAATAGCTAAAGCTCAACATGTTGCTCAGGCTTTGAAGAAGCTCCAAAGCAATTAGTCTTTTTTTTATCTTTCAGAAACAGCCTGGAAAACAGAATCTTAATTCACACTCAGCCTGATTTCTGGGTTGTGCAGAGTAAGAGGCATTGGTGATATAAAATGGGAAAGAGTTGATTACATCTCATCTGAATTTTAAAAGCTAAATGCTTGGAAAAGATCTAGTCATTTGCAACACTTGCATTTCCATCTACCTTGATGAGAATGAGGTCCCACTGAACCTCAGAATGATGGAGAACTTCTTCAGAGATTCTCAGCCCTGGAAGGTATTTCCTATTGTATAAAAGTCTTCAGAGGGGCAGGTGATGAGCATACCTGCTGTTACATTGTGAATATTAAGAACACAGAGATCTTTTGTTACTTTTGCACCTTTCCTTTAATGCTGAAACCAAGCACCTCATAGCTACCAATGAGTTTGAAATAGAAGAGCCTGAACATTCTAAAGATGTTTCAGGAAGATGAGAGCTGCCATCTACTCTGATGCATATTATTTTATTTTTGACACTAGGTTATTTTTCCTTGATGGACTTAAAAAATCATTTCCTTAATGCTGCTATATATCCTAATCGGAAGATATGGGAACAGCAGGGAAATGACATTTGGTTCATTAGCTTAGAACAGACTTCTCACCCTGGTAGCTGTCTTTATAAGAAGCAGCTCCACTCTCCCCCTACATTTGTGTCCAGAGCCAAATTAATGAAGTTGTATTTATTTATTTGGTTCTCATTTTGTAAATCACCTTTTGTGTCCTTTATTAGATTTCATAAACACCATCACAGTTTTCCTTAAATATATAAATCAAGTAGCGATAATTTTAGTGAGCACATGTACCTGCTTACTATGCATACCAGGCTCCGTGCTAATGGCTTCACCCATATTAATTCATTACTCCTCACAACAACTCCATGAGAAATCTGAGGCCACGAAGAAGTTTACGGTGACACAGCTGGCAAGTGGCAGAGCTTGGAAGTGAAGCCAGCAGGCTGTCTCCAAGGAGTACTCTCACAGACACAAAGTCCACAACCTTCATGCAAATAGTAGTGTAATATTGTTCTTTGGGGCAGCAGAGTAAGTGAGCACCAGAGGGCTCCATTCTCCTCTGCTTACCAGTTTGCTCTCAGGTGAGATCTACAGAGGTATGACAGGTGTGTAGGAAATGTTATTGCAACTGATGTGGAAGTTAGAGTGGGCAGGTAAGAGTAATTCTCTGAAATGATTACAAACGATTTGGAACGGGCATCTTAGCACTGCAAGATGCGCTTACATCTGAGGTTCCTGAGCCAATAAACAACCAGACACACTGATGTGCTTTCCAAGGAATAAATGAGTTTAAGGACGTTCTGGCATTTCCCTTCAAAAGCAGCTTTAAACTATTTTCACCAGGATGATTGGAGTCATTTTTTATATTAACAACAAAAAAATTGCACCCAACAAAGTCAGTCACCAATTTCCAGTTCAGAAAGCCAGTTGTTCCCCAAAGTCAGTTATATAGGAGACAAAACTTAATTAAGAGATTAGCTCATTGTGCAAGAAATTATCAATCACCTGTCAGAAATTAGGACTTATTAATGTGAAAAATATCATTTGGGTGGCCATTTGGTTACAGACCTGGCAGCTATGTCTAACTTGGAATCATGATACATACGGTTTAATTAACTATAAGAAATTTGAGGAGCAAAGATCATGCCGCACAAATCTTTGTCTATCTCTTGGTGTCTGACACATAGTAGGCAACAAGAAATATTTATTAACTCGATTTGATGGACTAATCA
This sequence comes from Cabassous unicinctus, assembly GCA_029593785.1. Taxonomy (NCBI): domain Eukaryota; kingdom Metazoa; phylum Chordata; class Mammalia; order Cingulata; family Chlamyphoridae; genus Cabassous; species Cabassous unicinctus. Next base: position 17,584 of record JAQZBX010056074.1, read on the forward strand.
CTGTAAAATGTTATAAAAATACATCATACATAATTCTGTGGTATATCCAGATTGAAAAGTTCCTAGATATATGATTTTGGGAAATAACTTCCTCTCTCTGGGCCTGTGCTTTCCCACCAGGAAAATGAAGAGTTGGATTAGAAGAACTCAGGGTTTGGGGCGGGTGGGGAGGTAGGGTTCCTTCCAATTCTGAAAGCCTATGTGCAGGCCAGCAGCTTATGTCCCAAAGAGGGAAGATTAAATGGCAAGGCCATGTTCTTATTTGCCGTTAATGCTAGCTCTATTTGAAGGGGGAAGGTGATTTATAAATAGTGAGACTTAACAAGTCTTCCACAATTCAAACCACAAGTTGGTCAATGTCCATATACGTGAATGAAGAATACAAAACCCTCCCTGAGGAGGGCGGATATGGCTCAAATGGTTGGGCGTCCGTCTGCCATATGGAGGGACCTGGGTTCGATCCCCGGGACCTCCCGGTAAAATAAAAATATATATATATAAATATATATATAGAAGGTGCATGGGCTGCCAGGCTCTGTGTGCCAGTGAGCCGCCAGGCCCCGGGAGCCATGCAGCAAGATGATGACGTAAAAGGAGAGAGACAAGACGAGATGCTCCGAAAGCTCTGAAAGCTCTGAAAACCAGGAGCCGAGGTGGTGCAGATGGCTAGAACACCTCTCTCCTACATCAGAGGTCT
>JAQZBX010056075.1:0-18264 GCA_029593785.1 Cabassous unicinctus
GCTGGAGCCAAGAGAGCCTGGCACCTTCCTCCCGGTTCTGAGAAGTGCTGCTTCTGGGACACGCCCGGGGTTCCTGCCTGTCCCTGCACGGGAGAACCCACCGCGACCCGGGGATTCTCAGATGGACTCAGCCCCAAAACAGCTTCTCCCCCGCCAGGCCCTGCTCCCCTGCGTCCGGCACGGGCTGAGCCCTCCGCTGACCAGAGGGGCACGGGCAGGCGAGTGGGAAAGGGGAGCACATGTTGCCTAAGGCTGCTCACAGCCCCGAGCCAGACGCTGAGTCCTGGATGCCCCCCGAACTGCCCTGGGCGCCCCAGACACTAACGTGGTTGAGGTGCTTCCACTCCTCGGCCCACTCGCGGTCCGTGAGTCTGTGGTCGATCACTTCTTCCTGCCGGGACCCCTGCACCGCTGTCGGGAGGGAGAGTGACGCTGAGCCCAGGCCCACCCCGCCCTGAGCTCCCCGACCCCATCCGTGCACGGTGCCCGCCTTGGGGAAGGCGGGGAGGGGGAGGGAGGAGCCAGGTGCTGCCAACAGGCCTGACCTTGGCTAGAAGCTCGCAGAGGGCGAGGGAGAGGGCAGAGCCGTCCCCAGGATGGCTCGAGTTTGACCCGTCTGCCACTCCCTGCCTCCAAATCCGGCTCCTTCTCACTCCTGCCCTGGGCAGCCACCAGGAGCACCCAGATCTCACTTAGGGCCTTGCCACCACTCAAAGCCTCCAGTGCCTTCAGCCCATGCTTTACTACTTCCCCTCGGTCAGCCAGACTCCTACGCATCCCTCAAAGCCCAGCCACAGGTCCCCTCTGCCTCAGCAGCCCAGAGCCCTCAGCATTCCATTTGGCCCGTGTGTGCCGCTTGTTTAGTAACCACCGGCTTGTTTCTTCTCGGTTCTCCCCACAGCTTCACAACCCCCGCTGGGCAGGGCTGCCCTGGGGAGACCCTAGGCTGATGTGCATGGGGGGGACAGTGGGTCCAAACTCTGCAGGGAGGAAGGGGGTGAGCACAGCTGAGGCCCTGATGCTCGGCTCTTGCCGCTCAGTGCCTCAGTTTCCCTACCCTGCTTACCCCACGGGCTGTGAAAAGACTTCCGGGGTTAGAAGGGAATATGGGAAACGAGGTGACAGCTGTGACCTACAGAGCCGCGCGCTCAATGAGCCCTGGCGCTGGCCCCAGCTGGGATCTGTCCTCGCTCCCGCTTTACAGAAGAGCAAGCGAGAATGTTGAGAGGACACGCCTGCCAAAGGTGCGTGGGCAGGACGCAGCGGACCCAGCCCCGGTCAGAGCCGCGTCCTCGGTCACGTGGGTGTAAGGGCTGAAAATCTTGGGGCGCCCCCCCACTGGGAACTGGAAACAAAACGACTCTAAGTTGAGAATTCAGGGTGAGCCCAGCAACGCGGAGCCTCCCCACGCCGGCTCCGTCCACGGTTTTCTTTTGAAATAGCAAATGCTGCCAGCCCCCGCCCCCGTCCCCGCCACCACCGCCACCTTCTTGGGTGACCCTGCTTTGGAGGAGCATGAACTTGCGCCCGAGCCGAGTTACCCAGAGCTGACCCGAGGTCCCTCTTCTTAGGCCTCCTTCAGCCCTTAAGGGTCTCCAGCCCCCACACCTGAAATGCGCCCCCAATCTCAGAGGGGAGGGGAGAGCCGCCCCGGCCCGCCGCCCGCCTCCCTGCCCTGCCGCCCACAGAGCTGGGGCCTGTGCCAACGCCCCAACCAAAATAGCGCCTGGGATCTGCCCGGACAGCTGGCGTTTATTTTTGCATTAGCAGAGCGGGTGGGAATTAGCACCTGCCCGACCCTGGGCTGCAGCGAGCCAGACGCCGTCACCTGCCACCTGGGCCCAGGGCCCGGAAGCTTCCTCTGGGTGGGGGCAGGGAGACAGGCCTTGCTCTGAGCGAGGCCTCCGCTGACCCTGCCTTGGGGACCCCACTCGGGGCTGCTGTTCCCAGGCTGCCTCCCCCCATATGCTGGGGCCCTGGGGGCACGGGAGGGGACAGAGGTGGCCAGGAATGGTGGGCGGGGGGCGAGGGCACGTCAGGTATGCGCTCTGGCCCCGGGGGCATCCCGCAGGCGGCTGGCATCACTCTCATTGTCACTGCTCTAGGTCCAGCCGCCCAAACTGCCTCGTGACACGGGGCACTCGAGGGGTGCAGGGGACGGCACTCCCAGGCCCAGGGGGCTCCGTGAGCCCCTGCCACGCCAACCCTGAGAGCGCAGACATGCTCCACCAGGCCTCCACACTGGGGGTCATGCTGCCATTACTAGGCACTGCTTTAGACTCGTTGACAGGGGAAATTGAGGCACGAGGCTCTGGGGCCCGCCCGCAGGCGCCCGGAGAGGGAGCAGCAGAGCTGGAGGAGGAGCGCTCGCTGTGGCTCCTGAGCGCACCGGCGGAGGCCATGCTCAGGGTGGCCGGGTCCCCACACGCAGTGGCCTTCGCCAGCGCTCACGCGCCCTTCAGGGTGCCCAGGACCCAGGACTCGCGGGGTCGCCTCGGGGGAGGGATGGGCCTGCTGGGGCTTTGGCCGCCCTCCCCACACCACAGCCAGCACGGCGGTCAACACCCCCCACCCCGGCCGGCCGATGTGCCGCCTCCCCTCCTGCGCCTGGCGCAAAGCCTGAGCGGCCTCTGCGAGCTCATCCCGGGGGGAGACCCTCGGGCAGGGGGCTAAGGGCAACCGGTGGGCTCGGGACAGGCTGGAGGGAGCCCGCGCCCAGGGCGGCCGAGCCCCTGGCTCCAGCTGCACCGGCCCCCGTGCTGCTGGGACCTGCTCCCACCCAGCCCGGGACACATGTGCTCACACACACGCAGGCACACACGTGTGCACGCCAACCCGCACCCACACAAAGCACATGCATGCACATGCCAACGCACGCAGACACATGCGTGCTCTCACACACACACAAAGCACATGCGTGCTCACACTTGTGCACGCTTCCCGCCCTGCTCCCCTCGCACGCTGCTCACCGATTTGCCGATGGCGCTCCCGCAGCTCCCGGGGGTCGGGGTGGCGGTAGGGGTCACGGAAGTGGTGGGCCATAGCCATGTCCTCGAGGCGGCAGTGCGGGGGTGGGGGCGGCGTGGGGGGCGGCAGCCCATGGCCGGGGCTGTGGCGCTGCGCAGGGCTCAGGGTGCGCGGCCGCTTGCCGAGATGGTCGGGGAGCAGCGGGTCATGGTCTGACCCGTTCTCTTTGGTCCTGGCCGGAGAGAGGGCAGGGGCCAGGGGTCACGGAACCGCAAGCCGCGGATGGCATCTAGGCAGAGGTGAGAGGCCATGGAGAGGAGGAGGGGGAGCAAGGGGGCAGCGGGGAGGCGCGACCAGCCCGAAGGGCCCAGCCCGGAGCCCCCACTGCCCTCGGCTGCCCCTGGTGTGTGGGCTTCGGGCTCAAGAAGCCAGGACCTGGCGGAGGGAGCCACTGCCCCAGGCAGCGGCAGCACAAGCCCCTCTGGGCCCCGCAATGAGCGCCCGGCCCAGGCGCCTGGAGCCACGGGGGCCTGCGTGAGCTCAGGGGAACGGGTGGGGCCATCTCTGCCCGACGGACTCCACTGCTCTCCCCTCGTTCTCCTGGACTCCCGGGAGGGCACCCGAGTCCCAGAGGCTCGCCCAGCCTGGCAGGACCTTGCAGGCCACGAGGCTGCCCCACGGGCAGCCTCACCACAGCCCTCGCCTTCTCCCGACCCGGAGCCCTGGAGCTCCGCCTGGCCCCGCTCTGCCTGGGCGCGGCCGAGAAGGGAGCCGGGCAGGGGCCCGGCCCCGGCAAGCACCCAGAGGCCGGCTCGCACCTGTCAGGGGTCCTCCGCTTGCCGTTCTCGTTGACTTCCAGCAGGAGCTCCGAGGAGTCGATGGGGGACGAGGCAGTGGCATCCAGCAGCAGCTGCTCGTGCTGGGCCAGGTACTGGGCGGGGGTCAGCTTGGCCAGGCGGGCGCAGTGCAGGAGCTCCCGCTGCAGCAGGGGCAGGTTGGCCTGCGGGGACAGGGGCTGGAAGCGCTGCCGGCAGGAGCGGGGCCTGTCTCCACCCCAGGCAGGGCCCGCGCCGGCCCCGCCTCTGGGCCTCGCCGTCTTGACTAGACCCTGGGAGCTGCCACGCTGCGGCTCCCTCGGGGCCAGGTGGAGGCAGGCAAGGCAGGACAGCTGCTTGCCCAGGGGCACGGGGGGCCCGAGCCTCCCAGGCCAGGGCGGCTCACCTCACCAAGCGCCCCCCACGCCTCCCCAGCCTGCACCCCGTTGAAGCAGGTGCCGTCACCGCCCATTGTACAGAGGGAGACTTGTGGCTCTGGGGGGCTGGTCACCCCCCCTACAGCAGACTGTGGATGGCGGCCCTGGGAGGGACTGAGCGTGCTGTGGACGGACAGACGGAGCAGTCCTGCCCTCCCCCCTCCCCAGCGCCCGCCTAGAGCGAGCTTGGTGTCTGGAGTACCAAGACTGGCTTGCACCTGCCGTGGGCCACGGCACCCTGAGCATGGACACCTGTGGCTGGCATGATGCTCATGGCCACCCAGACACGGAAATTCCTGTTGGGGCCACGTTTTGTGGACCCAGACACTATGGCACAGGGACGTTCAAGAGTGTGTCGAGGCTCAAAGCCACAGCCAGGATTCGAACACAGACCCCCCCCCCAAGTGCTGTGCCCTCCCGCCTGTCGGCCCGCGTGGCTCAGGCCCCCGCGCCGGGCTGCTCGTGCGCCTTCCCCAAGGCCTACCCAGGCCTTGCCATGGCGGGGGGGGCAGCGGCCCCGGGAACGCTGGACAGGGGCCCAGAGGCAGCCGCCTGGGAGAGCCTGCGGCTGAGTATTTGTAAATAAACATGTTCCGTGGCTTCCTCGTGGCGTCTCAGAGCTGCCGCAGCAGCCTCTCTGGCTCCCGCCCCTGCCCCCGCCCCCCGTTAGAGCGCCCACCGGGCCGATCAGGCAGCCCGATGCGTTTCTGTCAAGCAGCTCTGGCTGCCAGGCCTGTTTTTCTATTTAGATAGCTGAACGGGAGCCAGCCCGCCATCTGTCCAACACGTTAGGAGCGTGAGCTGGGAAACGTGGTCCCGGGGAGGTTTGGAGACGCCAAACGTCCTCCTTTCTCTGTTCCCTCCTCTGCTGAGCAACCGCCCTGGGCCGCGGAGGGAGATGCCATGCCGGCATCTGGGTGGGGTGAGCAAGGTGCCGGCTGGGTGTCGTGGGGCGGTGGAAACATCTGGATTCCGGGCCAGGTGGGGCCAGCTGGGAGCCGGGCCGCGAGTGGAGGGCTGGCCGGAGGAGGGGGAGCGTCTCCCTGCTGCTGGAAGGCCCCACCGTTCAGCGACGCCCGGGGGCAGGTTGGAGATGGGGCAGCTCAGCGTGCAGCCCAGGGGTGGGGGCCCTTGGCTGGGGGGCATGCAGGGGCTCCCCTCGACTCCTCGGTCCGTTTTGTCCCCAAGAGCCCAGGCACCTAGGGGGCCCTGCCACTAAAATGCTGGACGAACCGGCTGCTCACAGGCCCTCCCGAGCCGCCTCTGCCTTCAGATGCCGCAGAAAAGTCCGAAACGACTCTTTGTGGCTGGGAACTCAGGCCCCAGAGAAGCTGCCGTCAGCAAAGCTAAGGACAACAATGGCGTTAACTGCGTGACGCCTCTTTTGAACAAGGCTGCGGCGTCTCCGCCACTGTGCCCAGCCCCTGGCCCCATAATGCCGCCTCCAGGATGCAGGACCACCACTTCCGACGGGCTTGCTGTGCCGTGACCCTAGCATCAGAGGAGAAACGCAGGGCTGGAGACGGCAGGGACGGGCGTGAGGCCGCCCACTGGCCGGACAGGGGCCGCCCCACTGCCCTGGCTGCTCACCCGCCTTTGTCAGGCACGATCCCCCTTTCCACGTGCTTGAGGTTCCGAGACAGCGTGGCCAAAGCGGGGACCCCAAGGCCAGACACGCCGGCTCCAGGAGTACCTGGGCGGGCGTCTTTGCAAACAAGCCTGTAACAGACCAGGCTGCTGCCACGTTGATTTACTTTTATTTTTAGTTTCGAATTCTTCTGGCTTCCCCCCCAGAAGTTCCACGTCAGGGAACTGAATCAACCCGTGCCCTTGAACATCCCCTCGGCCTAGGGGCCTGGATGGGGTCGTGGGCAGAATGAAGTGGGTGGGCGGCTCCTCCCCCTGGCTGTGTGAGCCCCTGCAGACAGGGGAAACTGAGGCAGAGAGGACCCTCCACAGGCAGTGCTGCTGGGGTGTCTATCTAATTCAGTGTGGTTGGGGAAGACGCAGGGGTCCGCTGGGGTGAGGTGAGGCAGGGCACTGTAAGCCTGGGCGGGAAGCTGAGGCCCGCCTGGACGCCTGCTGGAAATATCTGATCCGACAGAACAAGCCCACCTGCAGCGACCCCAAAGACGGGGCGTGGCAGAGTCAGCAGTAAGTTAGGAGGAGGGAGAGAGAGGAGGCTTCGGGTGAAGGGCAAGTGAGCGCCATGTGGGCCCAGACCCTCCCGGCCAGCTTGGGGGTGTGGGCGCCGCAGGGCTGGGCCGACGGCAGGAAGAGGGAGGGGGACCCCTCGGCGTGCGGGTGGAGGGGGAGCTGGCCAGGCACGCCCCACCAAGCGGGGAGTCGCAGTTCGCGGGATCCAGGTTCCAGCCCCAGCTCCGCCACACTGGCAGCCGGGGTCCCTTGGGCCTTTGTTTCCCTGCCTGTTAAGTGGGAGCAGCTGGGGGGCCTGCGCTGCCTCCCCCACCCCCAGGGCCACAGGGGCCATCGCAGCGGCCGTGAGCCTGTCATCAAGCATTCCTGGTCGGAAGAAGCCGTTCAAGCTTCTGGAGGATGATGACGGCGACCCCACCGTGGCTGAGCATGTGCTGCACCCGAGGGTGTCACCGGCCCTCCCACCCATTGGCGGCTGCAGGACCGGAGCGGCAGGAACACGTGCTCGCTCGGCAAGGCCGCACAGCCGGTAAGCGGCAGTCAGGGCAAACCTGGCGAAGTGGGCCTGTCCTCACGCTGCCCCCGAAGACGGCCAGCGAGGGGACGCCGAGCCCACGGGAGTGAGGGGCATGGCCAGACCAGTGCTTCCCACAGCGAGCTCCGTGTGTCCCTGACCTCGAGAGGTGTTCTGTGGAAAAGGGGCACGTGGCCAAGGGAGTTTGGGATGCGCCTGCCCCTTCGGAGATGTGGGGCCACAACGTGGAGGCCCCGAGCTGGATGGCAGGGAAGGCGCCTGCCTAACAGTTGAGTCCTGGCTCCTTCCGCACGGGGTGGCGCAGGGGGTCCCCCGGGCACCCTGGTAAGACGCAGACTTGGTCTGGGCGGGGCCTCAAGGTCCACAAGCCCGTGGGGTCCTGGCCGCTGCCAGCCCGAGCACCGCTGTTGGCGCTGGGAGTCGTCGTTGAGCGTTTGACACGCAGCCCTTTCGTCACCTGTCTTGTCCACCTGCTCGTCTGCCCGCCCACCTGTCCACCACCTCTCTGTCCTCGCCTCACTCCCGCCCAGGGACCCGAGGGGCTCAGCTCCCAGCCCGGCCCCGAACTCAGCACAGCACCTGGCGGAGGAGGCGCTTGGGCGAGTCTGCTGTGGGAACACGCGGGCCCAGCTGGCGCTGAGCTGGACCGGGCCGGAGCTCGGCCTTACGTGCTGGCCCAGGACACCGGCTAACCCGACCTGCTAACCGGTTCGTGGCCTTAACTGGCAGGAATCGTTCCGGCCGGTCAGCGCTATTCCCTGGTCCGGGACCCCCGAGGGCAAGGTCTCGTGGGATGCGGGCAGGGAGAGGGCTCCGGAGCCTTCCCAGGAGGCCCCGGCAGCGAGGGGGCGGACCTTACCTTCAGGAAGGGGATGACAAACGGCCGCAGCGGGAAGTTGGTGGCTTCCTGCAGCTTGGAGTGGAACTCTTCGATGGTCAGCGTCGAGTTCTGAGGAGCCGAAGCGCCAGCACGCGTCAGGGCCGCGCGGGGGTGCAAACACCTCCCACGGCCCACCGCCTGCCAGGGCCCACGTCCCCCACGCACCACAAGCCCCAGCACCAGCGTGCGCACGCGCTCCCCGATCTCCGGGGAGATGTCGCTGCCAAACTGCTGCAGGGTGGTGAGGAAGCGCTTGAGCTTGCTGAGCTGGCGCGCGCCACAGGCCGGCGGCAGGTGCTGCGTGGACAGGGAGGCCGTGGACGAGGAGGCTGGGCCATTGCTGAAGCCGTTGGGTGTGGACGGGGCACCGTGGACGGCCGTCGGCGAGTGGCTGCTGCCGTTCATCACTGCGGGAGGGGGGACTGGCGTGAGGGCGTGGCCGACGCGGGCGAGGACGGTAGTGAGACGACGGCCCCCAGTGCGGGTCAGCCGTGCCACGCCCGCAGCGCCGCCACGAAGCAGGTCCAGCTGCTCCCTGACAGAGGCGGAGCCGGCACCCCAAGAGGACTCCCAGGTCGCCCAGTCAGCAGCAGCCCCCCGGGAGGGCCCCAGGAAGGCTGGTGACCCCCACCGCAGCCCAAGCGGGTGCCCCGCTGTCCACACGGCTGCTCCGGCCAGCCTGACCGATGGCATCGCCCCACGCAGGGCCCCTCGGCTGACTTGGGGGCTCACGGGGGGCTGAGGGGCTCTGTCGCCCCCAGAGGACATGCCTGGACCCGGCCGGGGGCCCTGTCTGGTGCTGCTGGACGAGTGGAGGCAGCACACACACCCCTGCTCACACCCCTGGGCACACACGCATGCATGCGGCCTGGGTCTGGTCTGCTGAGGACAGGCAGGTGAGGCGAGGGACCCAGCAGGGAGCCTCGGGCCAGGGCTGGTGAGGGGCCCCCTGCCCCACCGGGGCCCCCCGGCTGCTGTGCCACGGCCCTGGGCCAGCCTTGCCTGGGGGCAAACGGAGGCGGAGCCCTCCTGAGCCCCGGCCACCTGCACCCCCTCTCCCGACCCCAGCTCCGGGAGCCTGGGCTTCGCCCCGCCAGGGCCTGCAGAGCTCAGAGGTCATGGGGCACCCAGAGCCCCTGGTCACTGCAGGGCTCTGGCCCGGAGAGGGGACTGGACGCCTCTGCTCCCTGGGGCAACAGGTGAGCACTGTCACTGTCTGTCACACGCTCGCACACACACACTCGCCACCCTGCGCGTCAGCCCCATACGGCGCACTAAGAGCCCTGCTTGTGCTGCACCCTCTGCTTCCTGATGCGATCACTTCCTTGTTGTGTGCAAGACATGCACACGCAGTGCACGCCCACAGGACACATGTGGCATGTACACGTGCACACGCAGTGCACGCCCACAGGACACACGTGGCCACGTACACACGCAGTGCATGCCCACAGGACACATACGGCATGTACACGTGCACACGCAGTGCACGCCCACAGGACACACGTGGCCACGTACACACACAGTGCATGCCTACAGGACACATACGGCATGTACATGTGCACACGGGCACACGGCCACACTCACACATGTGCGTGCCTGCACACGCCCCTTCTCACGCCCTTGGCCGTGGTCCGTGAGGCCTGTACACCCGCCCCGCCGTGTCTGCACAGAGGCTGGTCCTCGCCCCCTCAGGGGAGGGTGCAAATGGGGGTGGTGGGGCCGGTCAGAGCCGCCAGCTGCCTGGGGGCTGCGGCCCCCCGAGAGCCCACACAGCTCTGAGCCGCTGCTCCCCCCGGCACCAGGCCACACGGTCTGAACCCCAACTACCCTCCTGGGTTAACTGGCCTCAGAAGCTGCTTTTGGGGCTCAAGACTATCTCACTGGCGTGAGCAGTGAGGACTGAGCCTGGGGTCTCCTCCCAGGGCCCCACTCTGGGCTGGAGAGTGACCACCAGGAGCAGGACCCGAAGGCCCCTCGACCCTCACCAGCTGCACTCTGGGCCGAGGACCCTCACGTTGGCCAGGGCACCCCATGGGGCTCGCTCCCCCTTGCTCCAACAAACCCACGTGGATGCGGACACCCCGAGGAGACCTCCCCACTATGGGGGGCTCGCTTCTCGCGCCTGAGCTGGGCCGTCGCCAGGGGTCCGGACCTTCCCGGTCATACCGCATCTACCCTCCGGCCACCCTGCGCCCGCCGGCCCTGGCCTGTGCCTGCCCTCCCGGCCTGCCGCTTACCAGCCTCGCCCTCTGTGCCCAGGCCCTCGCGGCGCCCCGGCTCCCCCGTGCCGCGGGCCAGTGTCAGCAGCTTGCTAAAGAGACGCCGAAAATAACCTGCAGGCCATGGGCCTTGATTCCCACGACAGCTGTGTTACTAAGTTAGGCCGCACACGTGTCCTGGGGCACACGCTAGCATCCTCGCGCCCCCTCCGGCCTCGGGGCCTCGGGTGGCGGTCGGACCGGGACGGAGCCACTGCCAGCCCCCTCCCCTCTGCGGGTTCCCACAGCGAGCTGGGGAACCCCACCGTCCACGCACAGCGGAGGGCAGCGGCCAGTGCCGGGGCCACCTGCCAGGCGCTGGGCAGCGCTGGGTTGCTGAGGATAACGGTGGTAGCATCAGCAAGATGCATGCACGTTGGCGTCGAGTAGGAGCCGGGTCGCGCAGCTGGCCCCCCCGCTGGGTGGCCGAACCGCCCACCCATGGGTGACGCCGGATCTGACGGGTCACCTGATACCCTGAACGTCACTCGGGTGAGAGCCTCCGAGCACCTGGCACCTCTGCAAGCCTAGCGGGATATGTGTCCACGAGCGAGCGCTCACGAGAGCACATCCACAGGGCAGCCACGACGTGCCAGGCCTGTGCGGGCCGCTGCACCAGAATCGGAGCATGGCTCCTGCAGTCACCCTCGGCAGCCGGTTTCCAGGTAAGGAAACTGAGGCACAGTCACCCCTGGGAAGGGTGGGGCTAGGCCTGCCGTTGAAGCTTGAGAGCCACAGCCCGGCCACGCATGGCCTCCCACCTCCACCACGCGACTCGGGAAGCAGGCGACAGCCCCACCTGCGGGCAAGACAGGGAGGCCCGGGCAGCTGCGACCTGCCCAAGGGACCCAGAGCCAGTGAGTGCGACCGCGCAGCTCGGCTGGAGCCTGCTGCCTGGGACCCTTCTCTGGTAGCGGACGAAGAGGCGGCAGTGGGTGGGGGCCCTGTGGTGGGGGCAGTGCTGGAGGCCCCCCTGGAGGCGGCGGTTTTTGTTATTTTACTTACAAAGACAGACCATAGACCATTTTAAGCAGCCATGAAAACGGCCGTGGGGCAGAAACAGCGCAGGTCCGTCCTCTTGAGCTGTAAGCAAAATAAGAAAAACACGCTGTCAGGGGAGGGGGCTGCGGGCGGGGGGCTCTGCCTGCAGGGGCGTCCGCAGTCAGCCCTTCCCCCTCTGCCTGAGACAGCATTTCTGGGAATTGGGGCCCCATCATCTGTGAAATAACGGGGTGCATCGGGTTCACTCTGGGGCCACTCTGGCTTGACCCTCTGGGGGTCCATGAGAATTTCAGCGCACCCACCAGTGTGGGTGGGAGGTCCCTCACGGCCCTGGGGCCCACGTGTGTTTTAAAACTGCCTTTAGATTTGGGATGTGGCGTTTCCATCAACAAACAAGCAAAATGTGATTCCAAGATGAAGCCCAAGCCCAAAACACGCAAACTGGAAAGAAAACTTGATTGGTCTGAGCTGGAGTCAGTGGGCAAAAGCTACAAGGAGACAGACTGTAGCTCTGTAAGCACAAGTAGTGAGCTGCCTGTCACAGGGAGTAACCAAGGGTAGGACAGAGCAATAGTCCTTTGAGGGTCCTCCCAGTTAAAGGTAGCTCAGTCTGCACCGCCTTTTTAGCTCCCTTCTCAGAGTTCTCGCTTCCTTCAACCTCCTATCCACCCCACCTGGGCCACACTTGTGCTTCAACCCCACACTGGCTCTGTGCCTAACCCTGAAAGGCTCAGGGCAGTCACTGGGCAAGAAAACCCACAGCCCTGGAGCTGCAGTTCAAGGTCAGCGTCTCGTCAGCTTGGCTTGGAGGCCCCTCCCCAGGGACATGAGAACGGCTAAGCCAGAGGCCGCCACAGCCAGGTGCACGGACGTGGTTAACCGCCAGCTTTCAGGGAATTACGTGGTTGTAGGAGGAAATCTGAGGCCCCCCAAGGCGGCCCAAGCTTCAGACAGAACCGGCATAGCGGCCTAAAAGGGGAGAAACCCCTTTGCCTCTTTTATAACCTCCATGCTCCCAAAGCTGCAATTCCACCCCAGAAACTGACCCTGTGGGGGTGTGGGGCCGAGGGGTGGGAAGGAGGGGACACGTGGGGACACCCCAAGCCCCATACGCCCCCAAGAACGTCCAGCGCCCACGCCAGCACTCTCAGGCACACGGGCTCCTGGGCTGGAGTGGACCCCGCAGGCGTCTGGCCTCAAGCTGCGCCGGACACCAGCGGTCTGCCTGTCTGCCTCGCACTGGGAGCCCCCTGTGTGTGGTGGGGTCTCAGTGCAGCCTCGGTGCGGCGCTGCGGCCTCAGGTGGGCAGGGTGGAGCCACGTGCAGCCTCGGGCAGTATGGGCTGCGGGTACGGCACGTGGGATAGAACAGTCAGATCCTCCCGTGCCCTGGCGGAGGCAGGCGTGGGCCCCCAGCTCGGTCGGCCCCGCAGGAAGTGGGAGCCGAAACATTCTGTGATAGACGAAGGCGCAGAGAGTGGGTGCTTGGCCGCTAAGCTCCAGTTGTGCACCTCATCCCATGCCGGGCACCCACGGGCCTCCTGCTGCCCTGTTTCCCACAGTGAGGTCTGCAGGAGTCAGGCCGGCTCCCAGTCCACACCCCACAAAGAGCGGCCAAGCCTGACCCTGGCCTGGCGCCGGACCCCACTGACGTCAGGTGGGCGATGCCTCAGGCATCAGAACCGGCAGCCTCAAGTCCAGGGGCAAAGGAGCCATGAGCAGAGGCCGGGACCCCACAGGGCCCTGGGTGGGCGGGAGGGAGTCGGGGCAGCAGCCGAGGGGCCTGGGCCTCCTCCCCAGGCAGGGGCTTCACTGGTGTTTCCAAGGCCAGGAAGGGTCTCCTGGCAGGAGGCTCTCTCCAACACCCGCCAGAAACTCCGCCCCCCTCCCCAACCGACACCCAGGGTCTGCGGCTTGATCGTTGCGGAAAAATGCTCCCAGCACCTTCTCCGACTCGAAGAAGTGCTGCTGTGGCGTGGTGGACGCGGGCCCCGAGAAGCCCCCTGGGCTGACCCGTGGCTCCTCACGCCACCCGGGACCCTGCCTGCTTTCCCCACGAACCCAGGCGGGGGCCTCCAGTCCCGCCTCCAGCTGGCAGGCGCCAGGGCAGGGCGTGCAGCCCTGCTGGACACACAGCGAGGCCTGGAGCCTCCCGTGTCGGGGGCCCTGCTGGGGTGCAGCTCTGGGGTCACTCACCTGTGTGGGGAGCGAAGGAGGGGTGTCGTGTGGCTCCCTGGGACCCGGTGGGTGGCGGCGGCGGCATGCTGGGGGGCGCGGACTGGGGCTGCGGCTTCACCTCGGCCGGGGGGTCCGGCATCACTGCTGCCTTCCTGTCCTTGTCCGCTGGGGGCACGGGCGGCAGGAGGAAAGAGGGTGAGGGGTGTGAGAAAGGGCCGCCAGGCGAGGCGGCGGCTGCTGGCCCAGCCCCCCGAAACTGTGCTCTGAGGGCCCCTCCCTCTGTGCTCCAGGTCCTAAGAGACCCATCGAGGAGCCTGGGGGTGGGCCCTTCTCATAGCCACAGCCACCCAGCCGGGAGGACACCGTCCATTTCGTGACGTTCCAGGCCCGGCCACAAACGGGGTGCCCACACCAGCAGGTCCCGTGACCCCTGGGCGCTGACCCAGTGAGCCAAGGCCCATGAGGCTTGGGGGGTCCTCCCAGGGGTCAGGTCTGGGGGAGAGGAAGTGGTGAGGGGCAGGTGAGGGGCAAGGCGGCACAGGGCTCCCCTCCCTACACCGCCCGTGACAGCCCTGGCCCGGACCCCCGCAGCTTGGCCCTGGAGGGAGGGCTGGGGCCGCAGGCGGGAGCTGGAGGCCCGTCACTTTTCCGAGCATGGTGGTGGTCCCCCCACTCCCCCCAGTCTCCACTCCCAGGACGCAGCGCGGTTCTCAGTCAACGCAGGGACAGGCACGTGCGTCTAGGGCAGTGGGCGCGGGGGGGTGCCCAACCCCTCTAGGGGTGATATGAGGACCAAGTGACATTCACCGTGGCCAAACCCCAGGCACTGCGCCAACGCCCGCGTTTTACAGAGGGAGGGGCAGCCCGGAGACGTTAAGGCGCACACAGCTGGCCGCCAAGGGCAGGCCTCTGAGCTCGCTCCTGGGGCGAGGCTGGGGGAGCCCCTGCCCCTGCCCCGGGCAGGCAGGCAGGCGGGGGTGGGGAAGCCACCGTCACCCTCCCGGCCGTCGCGGCACCTGCTGCCCATCAGCTGCAGCCGGGCCTCCCGCCCGCCCCGCCCGCTCCCGCCTGTCGGAGGCTGAGCTGATGGCCGGGCCCACGTGTGGCTGCAGCTGTGGGGGCTCATCCACGTCCTGCCGCGGGGCTGGCGGCCAGGCCCGGTGACGACCAAAGAAGGTGCGCGCGGCTGGCTGGCCTGCCTCCCGGGCCCTCCGCTCCTGTCCTCGCCAGCCCTCCCGGCCCAGGCCGCCCTTGGGCACACGGCTCGGGTGCGCGCCGACCTTGCCTTCCACAGAGGTGGGTTCACTGGCGCCTCGGGACCAAGTGAGGCAGGAAAGCGGACGGAGGGGGCCCAGCCGGGAGGGCAGGGGCCGGCACGGACCAGGTCCTCCTCGTGGGCGCTCGTCAGCAACAACGGCCGCTTGCGCGCAGGCCAGCGCCATAGCCCTGAGACGCGCGCGTGCCACCGGGAGGCTGAATGGGCAAGTGGCAGTGGCCAGGAAACTTGGCCCCACCCCTCTGAGCACGACCCCGCCCGGGAAAGCAGCCAGAGACAGGGGCCCTCAGGGAAGGCGGCAGGTGGGGAGGTGGGGAGGGCAGCACTTGTGGCCAAGATGACAGACAGTGCCAAGGACGAAGGCGGGGGTCCGGGGCCTTTAGGGAGGTTGGGGGGGGGGAGCAGGGCACTGGGGCCGGGCCAGCATCTCTCTCCTGCTCCAAACACTCCAGCAGCTCCCCCTGCACAGGGGGCTTCCTGGGGGCCTCGCCCCCCACACCCCAGGGTGCCCCTCGGGCTGCTGCACAGCAGCCTGGAACATTCCGCCACCTTCTTGCCTCCTTCTTGGGGTCTGGCTCAAACCTCATTCCTGGAGAGGCCGCCCTGCCCCTCCTGTCCACACCGAGGCCCCCCACCCCAGGCATCTGTAGGCACCGCCCGCTCCGGGACCGTCTTCCTTCTTGTCCACGTGCTCACAGGCCCCGCCCCAGGCCAGGCCCCCAGGGAGGCAGGGACGTGCGCCCGAATGGGAGTGGGCTCACGGTGCTCCAGAGGCAGCCACATGGGACGGGGGTCGGCGTGTTTCTTTGGGGTCCCCCACTCAGGCCTGGGGGTCAGAGATGGAGACTGGAGAGCCAGCCTTGGGTCCAGCCAGCAAGGGGAGGCCTGGGCTGCCCCCGGCTCTGCAAAGAATGTGGGCGAGGTGCTGAGGGCCGGGAGGACGCAGGGGCCCCACTCCCCCGCCGAGGGGCTGAGGCAGGCGCGGGTCCCACCTGCCGGGGTCCTTGGACAAGCCACTTGCCCACGTGTGCAAATCACCCAGGGTCACGGAGCCGAGGAAACGTGGGAGCAGAGCGGCTGACATGCAGAGCACGTGCCTGAGGGACGGCGGCCGTGAGCAGTTATTCACTGCTGGGCAGGGGGCCGGGCGGCTCCATGGGCAAAGCTGGGTGTGGGGCTGCGTGGCAGCGGCAGGACCCACTGGCCACCAGCGTGGGCCGGCTCAGCTGCCTTGGCAAAGGCCAGACACTGCCTGCAAAACCTGCCCGGGCTGGAAAGAGGCCGCTGAGGAGGGGGCGCTCTCCCCCACGCCCCCCGGCCCAGCTCGGGCACACAGCACCTTCCATCCTCACAGCTTCCTGGAAGGCACCGTCACTCCTGTTTGACGGAGGGGGAAACTGAGGCCCTGACAAGAAGAGGGACCCCGAGCTGGGTCCCAACCCGTCCCCGGGATCCCAAACCTGCACCAGTGCCCCTCAGCAGCCCTCTCCCCGGGACCCCACCCTCGTGCCAACTCTGGAGTCACTGGGGACTCAGCACCCAGACCCTCCACCCAATTCAGGGGTGTCCACCGACAAACCCCACTCCAGGCGATTCCCATTCCGTACGTCGGGGCCCGGCCTGGGCATCTGATGCTTGTTTCCCATCTTGAAGTTAACGTTTTCTCAGCGTAAGATTACCATACAGTGATGCCAACAGCGGCCAGCCCAGGTGTCATGTCCACCCGTGAGGCAATCGTCCATGTGCTCGTGCACCTTCACGGCACCCCATGGGCTCGAACCTGGGGAGGGCTCTGGTGCCCCCACGCGCACCGAGTGTTCACTGCGGCCCGGCGGCAGCAGGACGCTGAGTGGAGGCGGCGAGGCCTCCCCCGACTCTGTGAGACTATCCGCTCGCGGCCCCTTCCAGACCAGCCTTGGTGCATGCTGGTCATTAGACTCCTGGACAAACGACCAGACAGCGCCTCGAGCTTCTGGACGCAAGCCCTCGGACACCCCGGGAAGAGCCCTCCGTGGGCACCGGGCGCCTGGCCAGGGGCTGCGGACGCCACCAGGAGGGAGGCCCTGCCCCAGGGCAGAGTGGTAGCCAGGACTGGCTTTCACGGAGTGGACACCCCATGTCCGGCCTGCTCTGGGGGTCGCGTGCCCGTTGGAGCTTGGCGGCAGCTGTGTAGGGTCCCAAGGGGAAGCTGAGGCCCAGGGTGTGTGCCCAGGGCGGCTCGGGCCCCTGCGTCTGTGCTCCTCAAGCCTGGCTGCGGATGCCGGACCCTGCCCAGTGAGTGTTTTGGGGTGGCCGGGCAGCCCACCCCATAGTGGGGCGATGGGAAGTGTGGCCATGGAGGGTTTTTGGTGTTGGGGATTTTCTCGGTCGACTCACACTTTTCATTAAAAGCCCAGCCTCGCCGGGGCAAGCCCAGGAGGGTGTGCATGTGAGAAAGGCAGCCTCTTGCCTGGAGGAGGCTGGGCCGAGTGCCGTGGGTGAGGTCCACCCCAGAGATGCCCTCAGACCAGTGTGCACACGGCACCTACTGCACACACAGGTGTCTACTGCGTGCACAGGTGCCTACTGCACACACAGCATCCACTGCACGCACGGACTACTGTGTGCACATGGAGCCTACTGTGTGCACACGGTGTCTACTGCACATAGAGCACCTACTACACACATGACATCTGCACACACACGGAGCCTACTGCATGCACATGGCACCTAGTGCACACACAGTGCCTATGGTACACACACAGTGCCTACTGTGTACACCAGTGCCTGTACACACATGGCACCTGCTGTACACATGATATCTACTGCATACACACAAGCTTACTGCATATACCTGGCATCTACTGTGCGCACACGGTGCTTCCTACATGCACAGAGCCTGCTGTGTACAAATGAAGCCTACTGCATGCACATGGCACCTACTCCACACATGGTGCCTTCTGCATACACACAGTGCCTACTGTGTGCATATAGCACCTACTGTGTGCACATACTGCCTACTCTGTGCCTGCACTATTCAACCATGTTAATTCACTTAAAACTCATCACCCCACCCCGGGCCCGGGAAACCATGGCTCAGAAAAGGCAGCTGAGGTGCTTAAGGCCACCCAGCTGGTTCCGGAGCTCCAAGTCTGGAGTCGACTCTGCGCACAGCTCAGGCCACCTCCCGCGGATGACCCTGGGCTCAAGGATGGGGCCTTTGGGGGCTGGGAGGCCCAGGGCGGGGCAGCCAGGGGAAAGAGAAGCTTTGCTGAGTGGGCTGTGGCCATGGGCGAGCAGCAGGAGGGGCCGTGACGTGAAGTGGGGCTGGGCAGCCCCCTGGGGTGCGCGGTCATGGCCCCTTGGAGCTTGTCTCTGAGCCTCACCCAGGTGTGGGAAACAGGAGGTCCCATGCTCCTTTCACCTCCTTGCACAGACCTGACACCTGCCCCCACGCTGGTTTCAGATAAAACTCTCACTTCTTACAGTCAGACCACTGCCTGCGCCCAGGCGGAGTGTGAGGCAGGCACTCAGATGTGTGGCTTCATTTGTTATGCACAACCACGTGACGTGGTAGGCTGCGTCTCAGGCCGGGCTCCCCAGGTACTGGCCCTGAGGAAGGATGTCAGTGTGAGTATGTTATGTGGGTTACCCCAGGAAGCACAGAAGGCGGGTAGGACAGGCGAGGGAAGGGAGCTGCTGCGGGCAGCTGGGTGCACCCCTGCTGGAAACTCAGGGAGATGGTGCAATGACATCTCCAGCCCCTATCAATGTCTCCAGC